>JACXGJ010005843.1:0-37145 GCA_016801105.1 Esox niger | reverse complement strand
GGGGGGGGGGGGGGGGGGGGGGGGGGGGGGGGGGGTGGAGCCAGAGGACTGCCTGCCCAAGACATTAGTCTGTGTAGTGGGCACGTTGGTGAGGATGCTACCAATTCGCCTGCCAGAACGTCACTACTCACTAGATTCCATCAAACTGGGACACAGTCCTCCGTACCAAGACAGCCACAAAGGACAGAAGAGAAGTAAGGGACACACTCCGTTCACTTCACTCATTCACTAACTTAAGACGTTGATTTCTTTCAAAACCTTTTAATGAAGGCAATGGCCGACCAGGAAATGCCACTGCACACAGAAAAACAAAATGGTTTCTCTCTCTCTCTCTCTCATTTACCTTGCTGATGCCCCGGGGAGGAATGGACTGAAGAAACGGAGTTTCCTGGCGGCAGCCCGTCTCCCTTGGCGGCCCTGGTGTGGTGTCGAACTTGTCCTCCAGGGGAGTCTTGGCTCTTGGCTGCCTGGCGGCGTTGATCATATTGCTGGAGGATTGGGGCTTGGACTGGGGACACGGAGACAATTCGGACAGAGGGGAACAAAGCATTTTCACTGAATAAACTGACAGGAACCCAGGGATTGGCAAGTGTCTCGCGACAGATTAGGCAGGGACACAGAAACTGGGACAGAGGTGTAAACTGTACCTGCATTAACCTGACCGTTGACTGAGGCTTGTTGGCCGGTCGGAGCCACGCTATAGCCAGGTGAGACCGCTGCCGATGCGGTGGGCCCATTCCCCGGGTGACACTGGTGTAGGGGAGCGCCCATCAGGTTGGGAATGGCTCCCGAGTCGGTTGGAGCCCGGGATGATCGCAACGTGCCATACTGGCTGCTTCCCGGCGCAGAGGGGTACGAGACAATGGGGTACAGGGGGGCTCCCGGGCCAACAGGCGCTGCTGACACCAAGGTCGGCTGCTGAGGGTGGGGGTGCATTTGAGAGGTGGGGTATTGCCGCTGTCCATAGTAAGCCCCTGGAGGTGTGTAGGGGGCCGGCTGTTGGAACGGAGGTGCATGCTGTTGGTTTGGGGGGGCAGCAGGGGCTTGGATCCCATAGGGCTGGGAAGCAGGGTGGTGGGGTGGGGTTTCCCTGTACCCAGAGGGTACAGCAGGTGCCCCTGTGGTCTGCTGGTAGCTGTTGTGGTGGTAGTAAGCACTGTGGTCATTGTTTGTAATATGAGATTTTCGGGGAGCAGGTGCACAATTTCCTGGAATGACGGGGTAGCTCTGCTCATGTGGACTGGCTCCATAGTACCCTGTTGATGAATGTGTGGACGTGTAGGTCTGTTCTACAGGACCTGCAAAATGATCATTGAGGTTAGCAACACTGGGAAAAAAATGCTTTGAGTAAATTATATAGAAGGGCATAATATTTCCAAGGCTCGATGATATTTTTCCGTACACCAAATATAACTTTTTTTAAAGGTGTCAAACCTCTCAATGACAGCTGATCGGTAAAATCATTTTGATAACTAGCTAGCTACCGGTGTAGTGAGTCTAGTGAAGTCCAGTAATTGTAGCTCATGATGTCAATGCCATAGCTCCTAACCGGGTAATCAACGTTCTTCCCTCCATGGACAAATGATTCAGGCTGCGAATTAATTAAACAACTTAGCACAGAAGATAGACAGTCGCTGGTAACATGCATTTATAAACATAATACTACCACAAATTAACGTTGGCGGGGCGTTCGTGCTACTGTAACTGGCTAGTGGGCAAGCTTGAATGGATGCTACAGTAGTATCTGAAGTAACGTAGTGAGTTAGCAAGGCTTACTGTCTTATGTCGTTAGCTACAGCGGTTCTCTAGCGTTAGCCTAATCCTGCTGTCTTTACTTTGAAATTCGGAAATGTCCATGTCATGTTTTTAATGTACCCATGTTTTGTAATAACATCTTCAGTAGGTAGCTACGCTTGCTAGTTGACGCAATATATAGCCAAACTAAACCCTTGACACCTGGAAGCTAGCTATTTCACGTACTGACAGTAGCTAGCTAGAACAGCTATGCGGCCTTAATCCCCACCGCTATTTTACCATTCTGATAGGTGGGTGCAGATCCTCCATTCGGCGTTGAATTCAAGCTGTAACCGACAGACGTGTTAAGGTTCGTAAAACCCGGAGCAGACATCTCTTGGTCCAACAATCCGTTATGAACAGAAATGGGCACAGGGTGACAAAAACACGTCAAAGGTTGTCACCAAAGCAGTATTCCCATTAGCTAGGTGTTGGCTGCTTATTTTTGTGGACCCCCAACCGTAGCAACCCCTACTTAGCTTGCTGTCTAGCTAGCAACGACGATGGAGGTTCATCCTACTTGAAAAGATTATGTGAAGCTGCCGTTTCTATGCGACAAGAGCTGGCATAACGGCGCCACCTGCCAGTAGACAGAAGTGAAAACGATTGATGAGCTCGTCAAGAGTGTAAGAACTGCATTTTCAAGCTGGATTTTGAAGGAAATACATATTTGATTTTCACTACACGCCTTCAGCTTCACTTTACATGAAGTCATACAATTATATCTAATAATGTTGGGCAATTCAAGGCCAGCTCACAAAATAAACTGAGATCTGTTGATGTCTTTTATTTGAAACAGGCACAAGCTGATGGACACCACAATAACAAAATAGTTTATTGAATCAGGATTGCCCATCTCAAAAACTAGCTCAAGTTAAGTCTGAGGTAGGCCTCTGCGTTGCACTATTTCATGTTTTAAAACAGAGGACTCCGCATCACATTGCATCCTGAGGGATCCTAAGCCGTCCATTTGTGCACTCGCACTCCTCTCTCTGTGGAGGCGTGGTGGAGGGCCCTTCGCCCTGGCCCTGGCCCTTGGTTTGGCAGGTAGGGCAGCATGCCGTGTGGCCGCACAGTCTGCAGGCTGAGCAGGAAAGGACCAGCTGGAAACAGAAATGTGTGGAGCACAGCTGGTACTGGTCCCACGGTGAGTTGCAGTATATACACTCTGCACACAAGACAGGAAGGGGAGAGTACATTTTTCTAGCAGTTCTCTCATTCTCACAGCAGTGGTGAACTAAAGTTGTACTAGAACAACTGTTTTTTAATCATAAAATCAAAGGTTTTGAGTAAACACAAACCCGAAATGATGTCCTTGTTGGAGGAGATGGCATAGCGTTCGTCAAACACAAACAGTTTGCCACGATAGAAGCCCTCTGGGAATTGTTCCAGGTATTTGTGAATGCCACCTTTCAGCTGATAAACCTCCTTACACACATCCTGGAAGTATGAAACAAAAAACACACTGTGTGTCTTGTTACATTTTTTTGATTGGATGAAACATGCTTGACAATTCCAATGAGATCTTATCACTGCAAAAATGAAAGGTAGGCTTACTTTTGAACGGAGATAGGCTGAGCCACGTTCACAACGAATGCCGCCAGTACAGTACATGAGGACCTTCTTGCCTCGAAAGAGGTCAAGGTTCTGGTCAATGTAATCAGGAAAGTAACTGAATTTTCTGATATTAGGGGCCAAACATTGGCTGAACTTCCCCTGTAGGCAAAAATATATTTTAAGTTTAATTGTTACCGTAAATGTCTGTAGAGTCCATAGTAGGATAGACATATACTCAGTACAATAGCATACTTACAATCTTACTCTCATAGAAGTTCCGGCAGTCCAGCAGTATTGTATCATTGCAAGAGTCACCTTTTGACAAAATAGCCTTGACTTCTTTATGGAACTCTGCAGGCTCCAAGTGAGTACCTAAATGGCCAGAACAGAGTCAACCATGAACAAATACCGCTTCTTCCATTGTGTCGAACCGCATGAGACCCAGAAGTGTTACGCAAATTATTTTCACCTGCTAATCTGTAGGATAGGGCAACAGGGTCCAGCCCCATTGGCACTATTTCCTTGTAGACTCCAACCCGCAGGTTAGAAAAACACTCAGCACCACCACTGCTGGTCTAAAGAGACAGAAAGACACATTAAGCATTAAACATATTAGAAATGTTATGAATTAAACCCAAAAGATCAGAAGAAAGCACCTGGCCCTGTGTGGTTCAGCATAGTTCCCATGCCAGGGCTGTAGACTGGAAGTACATTGGGCCAGTACCAAACATTCTCTAAAGATACACACTACTGTACGTTGCTCCGGACGAGTGTGTGTGCAAAATAATGTAAAGGTAATCTTGCCCCAAACTACAACCTCTCTTTTTATTTACCTTAAAGTCTTCTTTTTCCATGATCTTAAAAATGGGATGGGAGCACATTGCCTCAACATACAAGTCAGTTGCCACTTTTGTGCCTCCAACAGTCCCATTGATCCCCTCTGTTGCCACCCGAACCTGCAAAAATAATAACTGAATGAGGTACCAAATGATAACATGGGAAAAAAATTATACTCCAGGAGTAGGTCAATTTGTTACCTTGCCAGTCAACTGTAGTTTTTCACAAAGGGCCTCCTGCCAGTCACAGATGAGCTGAGGATCTACTACTTGACAGTAGCAGTAGTAAAGAAGAACTTCACCTGGCCCACTTAACAGATTAGAACATTTAGAATACATATATTTTAATAATACTATGCAGTCTCGCATCTACTACTACACATGACTCCCGTACTTGTGAAGCTGGTCACCAGTGATGTGACTGGTGTCAGGAATCCAGGAGGAAAAGTCCACTGGCTCTCTCTCTGTGGATCGTTGTTGTGATGTGGCTTCATTCCCCACCTGGCTTAGTAAAACCTCGAAAGTGGTCTGGGTGAGCTGATGAATGTCTGTGTCATGAATTCTTGCCACATGTTTGTGGATGGATGAAGGTTCATTGAAGGTCTGTCCACAACAATTCCAAAATTTTGAAGAATCTGCCTCGTGACACGGAGATTGTTTGGATGACACAAATGTGCCAAATGCCTGCAATATTAAATATATTTTATCGATTATTATATACCAGGACAATCAATGTCAACCGTTATACGATATACGTTTAGCTAGTCAATAAATGCCTCCGTTTCTTTAACTCACCCTTCTTTTACAGAATGAATATAACTTTCGTAGGGATGCAGAAAGTTGAGGTTTCTCTTGTTTAAAATACTTTGGTGCAAAGGTATCGACATCTATGTTTACTAACTCATTGCAAACCATTTGGGTGGCGGTCATGTCATTGGTTTGGTAAAGCACGTTATGCAGGTAGCAACTAGCTTGTTCTCGAAACATACTGTACTGGTTAGCGACGCTAACAGTATGTTTTGCAAGGCTAGAACTTATCTCGATTTGTTTGCTGAACTTGTAAAATGTATAGTATGTTGGCTAGTCACACTCTATTTTAGAGAAAATAAACCAGCTTAAAAACTCAATGTAATTTTCGAAACGAACACAAATGTAGCGGAAAGGTAGCTAGTTAGCTACAACATAGGTGGTAATGAGTAGCTAATGCACAAACAAGGAACTAAGCTCAAGCCATGCCTGTCGGAAGGCAAATAAAGTGAACCATCAAGTACTTCCGGTAAGCATCCGCTCCGGATGTGCCTCACTTGAATCTGACCGCTAATATTTTTGCGACCATTGAAAACCTCAAAGCTTTGTAATTCTATTTTATATCTCGAAAAATATCCTGCGACCTATAAAGAAAAAAATACCACACATTTACTAATCCAACGGTGTCAATAACAACATGTCGAGAAGAAGACACAGTGATGGAGATGATGGTAAGTGTTCGCTAATGTTAGCTAGCTAATTCGAGGCTAAGGTTAGCTTTCGCTGAGACTAAAGTTTATGCTGCTCCACAATGTGCAGCATGCTAGACAGATAGCTTTCTCGCTAGCTAGGTATCTTGAGTACTACAGTAGATATGTCCTCGTCTTGTTAATAAGTTCACCAACGAGTCCACTGTTATATGGTTATCTGTTTATACAGTAATCTACTGCCACACTATAAAACAAGTATTTTGCAATTCACTGCAATTTTCCTGCACACCATGATTAGCTAACGGTACATAGCCTGGTGAGGTAGCATACCCCTTGCTTTCGCCTAGTCAAATATACATTGCCCCAAGTACAGGACAGTACACCAAGTTTACCACCGTATGAAGTAAAACAATTTTAATGTATTAGCATATACATTTATTATGCAAATATTATGACATTTTTATCTAAGTTATTTTGGGGCCCCTTTCACAACCTGTGTAGTTGTAACCAGTGATGTCAAAGTTGTTTATCTTGGTAGCAAGCTGGCTCGTAGCCTCTGCCATTTACCACACAGTGGGTCTATAAAAGAGTAACCTAGCTACGTGGTTCCACAACAGATAACATTTTAAAAACAAAGTGTTCCTAATCACAATCTGCACAAAAAGAGTCACAAAGAAATAATTTGTCTCAAACTGTTTTATTTTCATCTCCATGTCATCCGTCACGTGTCCCTTATTGTAGGCGGCCAGTCTCACAAAAGAAGGAGAACGTCTGAGCCCATTGAAATTGAGGATCGTCTGGAATCACTTATATGTAGAGTGGGAGAAAAGGTAATAGGTCTTTGCAGTAAGTGTGTGTATGTTTTCTGCATGAGTGAATGTCACTCTCTACAGTTTGCCTGATTTGACCCTCCAAGTCACCAGATATATTTTCTTCCATTAACTTCACAATACATTTGCAGAGTACCTCCTCCCTGGAAAGCAACCTGGAGGGACTTGCTGGTGTCTTGGAAGCAGATCTTCCCAATTACAAAAACAAAATCCTGCGCATCTTATGTGCTGTGTAAGCGATTCCAAATTAACCCTAAAACATGTGTAAGAACTTTATTGCTATCATTGGTACAGTACAGATATGTCCCACTGAATAATTATGTGGTTTTGACAGGGCTCGACTCCTGCCTGAGAAGCTGACCGTGTACACGACACTGGTGGGCCTTCTCAATGCCAGGAACTACAACTTTGGTGGGGAGTTTGTGGAGGCCATGATCAGACAACTCAAAGAGACCTTAAAGGCCAACCTGTACACCGAAGCTCTATACCTGGTAATTGTTTGAACCCTACTTGAACAAGGGGTGTAAAGGCTCACCATGCCAGTGTAAACAAGGAAATATTTCAAAGTATAGATGCATTATGAAATATAGTTTGACAGTTTTGGAAAGTGTGTTTCAAACACACAGGATGAGCTCAGCTTGATTGTTTACTGCATTGTGAGATGTATTATTCTGAATGGCACTTTCCCCAAAACATTCCTGAACAGACCCTTGAGTTACGTTAGGTGGGTGTGGCCCGAAGCAATTACTGATATTTTTAAAGGGGAGTGGCCATGCTCATGCCTCGTGCTTTTTTGATTTGTTATTCAGCACAGCACTGTTTGCCTTTAACTGACCGCTACAAAACTGGACGTTCTCCTGAACCATGATTCCATGGAATTTTTTTTCATCCCCCCCGTCCAAGCTACGGAGCTTTGGAGACAGGGCTTTCTCTAGGGCTGCACCAAGGCTTTGGAAATCTCTTCCACAATCAATCCGTGACTCTGAATCTGTTACCAGCTTCATGCTCCGCCTCAAGCCTCATCTGTTCCAACAAGCCTACCCCTAGCCCTTGCCCTACCCTTTGTCCAGGGCCACGTCCGAGTCGTTTTCTTTACGTCGGACTGTGTACCGTCCAATTGCTCTCCTACGATGTTGTATATTTTGTATCGAATGTAAGGTCTACGGGTCTACGTAAGTTCAATGTGTCATTTTTCTTTTCTCCAGGTGCGCTTCCTCTCGGACCTGGTGAACTGCCATGTGATTGCTGCCCCCTCCATGGTGGCCATGTTTGAAAACTTCGTTAGTGTCACTCAGGAAGAGGATGTGCCACAGGTGACTTCTTACGGGCGCTTTCTAAAGTCGTGGGTTGTTTGCAAGGACGTGTCATCCATTACGGGTGCGTCCTGACTGTTTTCTCTGTTTCCAGGTGCGCTCCGACTGGTTTGTGTACGTTGTGCTTTCCAGTCTTCCCTGGGTTGGGAAGGAACTCTATGAGAAGAAGGATGTGGAGATGGACAGGCTCTTGAACCAGATTGACGGTTACCTCAAGTACGCCATCTTTGGTGTTCACATGCCTTTTGGCCACTTTGAATATTCTGGGGAACGTTGTTTTGTGTGAGATTACTTTAACTCGACTCAGCAGTGGTTTAGATGATCAACTTCCTGTCCCCCCTGTCCCCCCCTTTCCAGGAGGCGACTGAAGACTCACGTGCCCATGCTTCAGGTTTGGACGGCAGAGAAGCCACACCCTCAAGAAGAGGTAGGTCGACGTTGAAGATGGACCGTGCATCTCCTATTTCCTTCTGTGGTAACCGTGATAAAAGTCACTCCCACCTCCTCCCGTCCCCAGTACCTGGACTGCCTGTGGGCTCAGATCCAGAAGCTGAAGAAGGACCGCTGGCAGGAGCGTCACATCCTGCGGCCCTACATCGCCTTTGACAGCGTGCTGTGCGAGGCCCTGCAGCACAACCTGCCACCGTTCACCCCGCCCGCCCACACGCCCGACTGCCAGTACCCGGTGCCCCGCGTCGTTTTCCGCATGTTCGACTACACCGACGCCCCAGAGGTGCCGTGGATCACTGCGTCTCTCGGGCCGCTCGTAGTGCGCGGCCAAACTGTTGCTAGGCCGTTGGCTTTTTGTGCCGCCTGTCTGATCTGTGTTCCTCCCCCAACCACAGGGCCCCGTAATGCCAGGAAGCCACTCTGTGGAGAGGTTCGTGATTGAGGAAAACCTTCACAACATCATTAAGTCCCACTGGAAAGAGAGGAAGACCTGGTGAGCTGCTTTGCTATCTAATACTCGTTTGCTTGTTTCTGTCCGTTTTAGACTTGTTATTCAGCGACCGTGTATGAACACTTTTTTTTTTTTGTTGTATGTCAGTGCGGCCCAGTTACTCAGCTATCCTGGAAAAAACAAGATCCCACTGAACTATCACATAGTGGAGGTAAGGCCCCCCAAGCTGTTCTGTAATGTCGGTGTTTCAAGGATTCATAGACTAGAACCTAGAACAACACTTTTTTTCTTCTGTCAGGTCATCTTTGGCGAGCTCTTCCAGCTGCCCTGTCCCCCCCACATCGACGTCATGTACACCACGCTTCTCATCGAGCTGTGTAAGCTGCAGCCGGGCTCCCTGCCCCAAGTTGTATCCTAAACCCTACTTCTGGAGCTACCCCCCTGGACGGTGTAGTTAATGTCTTGGAAATAAATGGACTGAGCCCTTCAGAAATGCTTTTTCTGTGCAAAATATTTGTTTGGTTGAAACTCCACTGAGGTACTTTATTCTGTTTGAATCAATTATTCCGTCCAGTGTTTCAGGCTTGGATACATGTTTTACATCGCCAGAAATAGTTCCTTAACAGTCTGCCGCCAGCTGGCTCAAGCCACAGAGATGATGTACATGAGACTGGACACCATGAACACTACTTGCATAGACAGACTCCTCAACTGGTTCTCCCACCACCTGAGCAACTTTCAATTCCGATGGAGCTGGGATGACTGGTGAGGCCTGCTGGGTTTCTCCACTGAGTTATTCTGTTTTGTTAATGTGCCTGCGTGAGAATACGGGACGCTCATCTGAATGTTTGTCTCCAAAGGGCGGACTGTTTGGCAATGGATGCAGACAAGCCCAAGCCCAAGTTTGTCAAAGAAGTCTTGGAGAAATGCATGAGGTATTTGGATCCACTGTCACGCCCAGCTCTTCTCAAATAATCCTCCACGTAGAGGGTTGTGTGTGGAGTCCCCCCCTCCCCCCCACCCCATTACAGCCTGTCCCCAGAAAAGCCACCAATCGACTTCTTTTCTTGATTTTCAGGCTGTCATATCATCAACGGATCGTTGACATCGTCCCTCCCACTTTCTCAGCACTCATCCCAGCCGAACCAATATTCTTTTACAAATACCAGGACGAGGCCAACAGTAAGTGTGTTGGTTCTCCAGTGGCCGTTTGTCTTCCTGTACACTGCTCTTTGGAGTTGTGCCTCATGGCCTGCTGGGATGACTTTTTATGCCGACTTTATTGAACAGAATCAGTGTGGTATTTAGTTTTTGATCCTGCTTGGTAAGAAATCCCCAGGGATTGTCTTGAGTAGTGGTCAGTATAGTATTATAAAATGTGCATTACTGGCCTCTACAGGAAACAAGTTAACTCATGGTCATTTCTTATTCTGTCACTGAGCCCTTGATGGGAAAACTCAGACATGAAACCTCTGCCTTTGTCCAGGTGCGCTCCCGGGCTATGCTGTTGCGATAACTGTGGGCAACGCCATCAAGAACCGGGCCTCCAACGAGGAGATCCTCACCGTGCTTAAGGACGTGCCAAACCCCAACCAGGAAGATGACGATGGTCAGCACCAAAACACATCTGTCTGTTCAGATAGCGGACAGAGGCCCTGTACGGTTTGGGAAAGACAGGTTGTTTTACCCATTAATCAGCGCTCACTCCCCCTTTGTTTCACATTCTACCTCCAGATGAGGGTGAGGGTTTCAACCCCCTGAAGATAGAGGTTTTTCTGCAGACCCTCCTCCACCTGGCAGCAAAGTCCTTCAGCCACTCCTTCAGTGCCCTGGCCAAGTGAGTTGCCCTGCTATGCCAAGGCTTCCCTACCCTGCTCCTGGTAAACTACCAGGAACAGGGTACTACTACTAAGCTGGCACACCTGATTCCAATAAACAGAAGGACGAAAACTGAAATCTGATTAGTCACAGCTGGTATTAGGGGAAAGTACATACAGAACAGTAGATCTCCAGGGACAGGGTTGGAGAGACACCTTGCAAGTAGATTTCCAGGGACAGGGTTGGAGAGGCACCTTGCAAGTAGATCTCCAGGGACAGGGTTGGAGAGGCACCTTGCAAGTAGATCTCCAGGGACAGGGTTGGAGAGGCACCTTGCAAGTAGATCTCCAGGGACAGGGTTGGAGAGGCACCTTGCAAGTAGATCTCCAGGGACAGGGTTGGAGAGGCACCTTGCAAGTAGATCTCCAGGGACAGGGATGGAGAGGCACCTTGCAAGTAGATCTCCAGGGACAGGGATGGAGAACCCTTTGTCTTAAAAGGTAGACAACCCTCTTGTGACTAACCACTAGGATTGGCTTCTGAATCATTGTGTAAAATAAATATAGAACAGTGCTCTCGTAACGCACTTTTATACTCATGTTTTTATGGCTGAGTGAACATTTCGGGTGCTAGCCTGTCTTCAGTATGCATGCAAAACAATAGCAAAGCAATGGGTGGACAAGAGACTCCTGCAGAGGGAGCTAGGGGAGACATGAAACCCCCTCACGCCAAAGTTTTTTCTTTGCCTTTTGGTCTTCCACGTGAGTCCGCCTACCACTCCTAGCGTCTCCCGTTTCTCCCAGGTTCCATGAGATCCTGAAGGCCCTGACGGACTGTGATGAAGGCAAGCTGCACATCCTCCGGGTGGTGTATGAGGTGTGGAGGAACCACCCCCAGGTCAGACCTACACCCTACCCCGTCCGACACACTCACTGTATTTTACCACATCCTATCAGGGTTCATTGGCATGCTTCCACCTTCTCCAAGAACCTACAGTTGGTACTATAATGGACTGGTCTGACTGACTCTGCAGATGATCTCTGTGCTGGTGGATAAGTTGATCCGAACTCAGATTGTGGACTGCGCAGCCGTTGCCAACTGGCTGTTCTCCCCTAACATGGCTCATGAATTCACCAGGTGGGCCTTGAACCACGGTTGCCTTATATTCCGTGGCCGTAAATCCAAGTCGACTCGGTTGTTATTCGTTGTGGTTAATTCCCGCTTGGGCTTTGGGCAGGTTTTACGTGTGGGAGATTCTGCACTCCACCATCCGTAAGATGAACAAACATGTCCAGAAGATCCAGAAGGAGCTGGAGGAGGCCAAGGAAAAGCTGGAGAAGCAGCAGCATAAGAAGGTAGGCTTCAAGAGTCTCCTGTCAACAGTTGCGGCAAGCGTAGAGTTCATTCACATATGCAGGCCAAGTCAGATTTACTTTTCTTCCCAATTAGTTTTGACCAGTCAGGTCTGAAAAAGGGTGTATGTTCTGAATTCTGTGGTGGTTTGTGCGAATAGTTTTATATGATTTGCACGTAGGTTAGCCCAGGTGGAAAGTTCCCTTCTGTTCTATCTGTGGACAGTACACTGTAGAATAGTGGCCTCTCTGACTGTACACCTGTTCTGCTGCTAAACCTGCAACAACTGTGATCTTATCAACTCTGATTGAATTTGGCCTTGACTGGAAAGACTTTCCCTTTCACATATCAAATCACCCTGGCCTTCGTTCAGTCTGTTGGCTAATAATGACTGCATAGGTGTAATGGGGTAAAATCCACTGTTCCCTCCTTCCTTAGCAAAAGGACAGCGGTGATGAAGAGGACATGGAGAGAAACAGTGAGGACGAGGACGGTCAGCTGGAGGAGCAGATTGAACGTCTGCAGGAGAAGGTGGAGTCAGCCCAGAGTGAGCAGAAGAACCTGTTCCTGGTCATCTTCCAGGTACTGTCAAATGGGCGCTGGGGAAAGAGCATTGTTAAGGCCACACGTGTTCAGAGTTGCCCCGACTGATCTTAAACCGTTTGGTTCTTCTATCCGGTCCCTGCAGCGCTTCATCATGATGCTGACGGAGCATCTGGTTCGCTGCGAGACGGGCAGCGTGGACTTCAACACGCCCTGGTACAAGAACTGCATCGAGAGGCTCCAGCAGATCTTCCTCATGGTATTGGCTACTGCTAGAATCAGGAGTTAAAACACTGCAGCTAAACACTAAAGACTGATGTCGTAAACCAATGAGACTGGTGTGGATTTCCCTGACCAAAATGGCCAGTTCAGGGGAGTTGTTAAACAGTGGTCCTATTAACTTAGTGTAGGGGCTGTGTTCTATCCCTTTGCCTGTGATGAAGGCTAACTAATGCTGTGGTTCCATTGTGTTTCTTCATAGCACCACGTGACCATCCAGCAGTATGTGGGCACCTTGGAGAATCTTCTGTTCACTGCTGAGCTCGACCATCACATCCTGGCGGTGTACCAGCAGTTTTGTGCCCTTCAGCTCTAAGGACACCGCACACCATCCTCCACATACACTCACATCCTAACAAGCTCTTGCATCAAGATTTCCTCATACCTTTTTTTATTTCAACTGTGTATGCCAGTCAAGGTATTAACTGTAAGATACCATGTTCAGTTGAATGTGTTTCTATTGGAAGTTGTAACTTTGACAAATGAGCCTCTCTCTTGGCCTGTGTGCCATATTCTTGTGTAGTGTTTTCCCCTGCCCCCTCCATTTTGCTGTTCATTTTTACCTTTTGTTACTTGTAGTCCTATTAAAGTGGCTTCTTAAAAACCAGAGGTCGCAACGCGGCAACAAGCAGGCATCGGCATTTGTTTGTTTTTTGCTTCGGCCATCTTGAATCCAGAATGCTCTACTTTCGTATGTATTTTATGTGAATTGAAATTGGGAGCGCTGTGTTCCAAAGTGTTCTGTGGTATTCTTCTGGATGGGGCAATACAGGTCTGATAGCCACCGCGAACCTTTGGCACTTTGATGAAATACACTGAAACGTCTTACCGTTTTTTTTTTTAACTTGACTCTTTCAAAAAAACAAAAGGTGTGTGGGCTGGTGGCTCTACCATAGACATTGTGCTTCATTCTCAGCTGCCAGTCTCTTAGACATGGTTAACTGGAAAAGCCGGTTTGAAAATATGCATGTTATTGCTTGGGTTCCACAGCTGGGCCATGGTAGCGGTTGACTTGGGAGCATGTGGAAGAGTCAGACTGCACCTCCATTTGAAAACGTTTGCTGTTCGTTTTGTGGTTCGTCTGTGACAGTGTGTTCTTCCCACTCACCATGCAGTGTAGTAACCAGGGTAGTGTGTCTGGAGGACTCCATGCTATAGCGCTACAGTATTTGTAAATCATATAGGAATTAGCACTTCTGCAGCTAACTGAATATGTAAAAAATATATATTTGTTACAATTAAATGATGGTGCATTGATCATTTATACAATTTAAAGCCTTTATTTGGGTGTTTTTTACCCACTTTTTCATAAAAGTCTTTGCCCATGACCTTTTGGACATAAAACCAGTGACTGTTATGAATTGCAATATAAAGTTATTAGTTTAAAATAAAGCATCTTTACATAAAAGCACTTGTTTAACCAAACTATAAAATTGAACGTATAAAAGGTGGTACCGACAAAATGTGCCATTATTTAAATAAGGGGTATGTTTTGATAAACATTCCCATTACATATTTAGTCTTTCTACACCCCCATTCATAAATGCCATAACCAATCACATTTCTCATTCAGTCTCTTTCAATGCCAGTCAATTGAAGAACAGACTTCCTGTCTGACTTAATACACAGACTAGATATTACATCAACTCTGATGTAACTCAGTCCAAAGGTGCATAGAAGGCTTTCATCTTACTGCATGAGAGCCCAGTTTCAGACTGCTTAACCACCCATGAACTACACTCATTCAAGTAAAATCTCTGTTGTGAACATGTAATCATGCCAAAGTGCAAACATTTAAAAATAACCTCTTAGTTACATCTTAGTTTTCCTTGGAATAGCAAATGATGTACCATATTTGTTCAATAAAAATCAATATTATAAATAATATTTAACTATAAAGGAATGTATTGGTGAGTCAATGCACTTGGCTTCCTCAGAGAGTTTGCGTGCTATTGAAATAATGCCAGTTAGCAGTTCATTTAGCCTGCGGCCTGTTGGACCATTGGGTCAGAACTCCGCATGCCGTCAGAGCTGGGGGTACTGTTGGTTGTTGTCAGCACTTTGTCTTTCCAGGCAGCCTGTGCCTCGGCATCCAGTCGCCTGTACTCCGTGTGGAAGAAGATGACAAAGATGCAGGTAAAAACACTGCATAGACCTGCCATCACCAGCACAGACACTGTGGACAGACAAAAGAAAGTCAGGGGCAGTTCTGGCATTGGGTTGATGTTGTGTTTTTGTTTTGCCCTACTATAAGTGTGATTTTCTTAATGTTATTGTGGAGGGGGGAAATTTTAAACATTAAATACAGCATTCCCCCTCAGATATCAAGGAGACAAATTTATCTGTTTCGTTTTGGCAAAAACTGTTAGCCAGGGTTTCAGCTGACTTTGGTTCCCCACATGCAAAGTGAATGGTGGACAACCAGTTGTACCTCAGTTAGCATGTAAGGGAGAATGTTTTTTGACCTACCCCTCCAACTCAAGGTAGCGTCCCCTCCTGTAGAACAGGTAGATAGGGACGAGTCAGCCATTTGTTTGGTCAAACCCTGAAGAAGCAGTATGTAGATAACTGACTGGATCTGTCTGGAAGACCGAAAAACAAGCACACTCATGAACACAAGTACGGTGCTACTCAGCAGTCTGTGTTTCTTTTTAACTCAAGTGTGTTAGACAGATATTCCATGTGCTCAACCCAAGACTCTGTTTTGGCTTTTCCGCCCTGAAATCCCAGTCGAAGCTTTTCTTTTCCTGGCAGTTCAATGGTGAAACATCCCCCAACATTCATAGTCCTTAATCGTTGGACAATGTCTGAAACCCTGTCTCTTTGAAGAGTACCCCAAAAACCTCTGGGTGCGCCATCCAACACCACCACAATCATTTCATTTCTCTTCAACTACCTGGCAGCACTGCTGTTGCTGATTAATTTATTATTCATTACAAGAGAAAGTGCCCGTGACACGATTGTGGTTTATCCCATCTAGCTGTCCTGAGAGAAATGCTAATTGAAAATCTGGCTAAACCGTTGTCAGCTCAAATTAATCAAGTGTAAATGTACCCAGATATGAAGATGAGGCCTGCTGAAGTGGCCTCTCCAACCGGGTAGGAACACTCCACAGACAACTCCATAGCAACCGGGTAAATAGAGAAGCCAAAAAAGCCGAAGAGCGAGCAAGCAGAGGCCACGGCGATTTCCTGATTCCACATCTGAGATATCTGTTATTAGGAAACACAGTGACGTTGAGGAGCTGTCTGATGAAAGAGAACCGCTTATAACTTTAATTTCTTCACCCCAAACCATAATTTGGGACATATTTCAGACAGTTTTAAACTCTTAGCAAAACACTAGACTGGTAGTTTGACCTTTGACCTCTGAACTCACCAGAGAAAAGGCGATGCAGGCCAGCGCTGACAGGCTCAGGTTGACCTTGGTTGCCTCTGTGAACTTCTTGGTCTTGTCGACGTAGATTCCCATGATGCCAGCCCCAACAATACCGAACACAATGAAGAGACCTCCACACAGTCCTGCAAAGCTCTAACATTGACACTTGGTGTTATCTTTCACACAATGGGCCATGTTAGTTCATTCTTCGCAATGAAAGACGAATCTTCCCTTCAGGAATATGAGCGGGCACTTACATTAGTGTACCCATGGACACACAGGATCTGCTCCAGCAGCGTAGAGAAGCAGGTGAACACTGCAATACCTGAGCCAAAACAGAGGAGGAGAATCATGTACGCCTTGTTCCTCAGCAACTGCAAAGAAACAAGACAGGAGCAGGTCATCACGGGTTAAAATGTGTCCTGTTAGAACATAAGAGTCGGGCAACATTCAGTACAATATGCATCCAGCATAACGTCTCTGAAACAAAGTACGATGAGCCTGAACGTCAGTACGGGGAACTTTTCAGGGTAGAAAAACGGATCTTTGTGGTTATTGTTAATGTATCCGTGTACGACTCCTTACCAGCTTGACCCCGTTCAGGAAAGGCTCCGAGGTGGAACTTTCTGCGCTGGCCGAAGGCGGTGTCGGCGGGGCTCTGTCACGGATCCCTACGGCCGCCAGAAGGAAGGTCACCGCGGCCGGCACAGCATATATGAACAGCTGGGAAAACCAGAGCACACGGACGGAGTCAACGGAGTGAATAAGCAGCCATGGAGTTAACACGGTACCTTTGTAATTTAAAGTCACGCTAAGGCATCCTTGTTATTTAAAAAATATACATACTTTACTCACCAACAAAGAGAAGTTTTTGGTAGTTCCCCCAATGGTCATGGGGCTTAAGATGCTGGCAACAAGTATTCCTAGGGGGTTTGCTGAAACAAAAAATAGAGGATCCGGGAAATGTACAAGAGGCCTCTGTGGTGTTCTCCTTTATTCTGAACCTACTGTTACAGATGTTTGGCTTTCGTTTTCCAGCTATTTTGGCTATGTCAGTTCCTGTGGGGAGTAGCTGAGGGCAGAAACCACAGGTTGCAGGAGGCAAGGTAACCGCTGTGGCTGAAGAGGACAGCGTGCGTAGCTCACTTACACATGGAGGCAATTGTGTTGGCGCTTGCCCGCTGGTGTTCAGGGAACCAGAGCGCCGCCAACTTGGTGGGCGTGAAGATGATCAGGGGCTGGGCCAGGGCGCACAATGTCTGGCCCCCCATCACCACAGGGAAAATGGCTGCCCTCGGAACACCCGTCAGCGTGGCCACGAATCGCAGCACAGCTCCCAACACGTTGAGGCAGGAGCCCAGCAACAGCTGTTAAACGGTCAGTGTCTAAATGTCAGAGTGGACACAGTACTGCTGGACACATCACAGAGCTGCCTAATTCCCTGTGTACTTTAGGTGGTCTATCTCTGGAGGCTGGTCAGCACTGCGTTATCAGTGGACTAATTAACAAAATACTAACACTCCATTTTGGGACTGTACAACAGATTAGCATCCATACCCCCACTGGTTCGCATGTATCTTTGTAAATAAATAAGAAAAGAATGAAACAGAAATTGCACTCTACATTCACACTGAAGTGGTCTTACGACATAATTCACGTTTCATTGATTTTACTTGTTGTCCCATCTGTGATGTTTAATCCCCTCTATGCAGCTGCCAACTAAGAACACTGTGTTAAACCACAAATGGACATTTGCATGTAGTCATTTTGCTGACACTAACAAAGTTAGTGGTTTCTCTTCTCCAAATCACACCCGCTGAAGTTCTGCTTGAGGTCTGGCCAATTGAAACAGGCACACTTACACCTCTTTCATGCATGTCTCCAATTTCATGTCTCCCTTAACCGGCTGACTCTTTGTTCAGAACCTCACTTTGTGTTTAATAGGGAAAGCAGGTACAACAGAATCAATGTTGTGTTGATTCCTTCTAATCAAATCTTCAGTCCAAATAGAATCAGAATGTAATCGTGTGCGAATAATTTACCCCTATATTTAATTGAAAATAGCACACAGACAACATGACAAATGTTGAAACTGAGAAATGTCGTTGCTTTCTTGGAAAATCACATGCCCGTTTTGAATTTGATGCCAGCAACACGTTTAAAATAAGTTAGGGTTGTACTCAAGCGTGCATCCTTTGTTGACCACAAAGTCTCAGTGAGGTCAGGCGACGTCTTTACAGTGTGTACATACTGCGACTCGGAGCCCCAGGGTGTCCAGCATCCAGGTGGTGCCGAAGCTGAGCGGTATGGCCACCACCATGTAAACTAGGGACAGCCAGTTAACCTGGTCCACAGTGACTCCCAGGTACTGCGCTGACTGATCGGCCACTGGAGCAAAGGTCAGCCATAACTGAAAAACACAAGCAAAACAGAACTTGTGGAGGATTGTTTTAGGATCATTTCACAATATACACGTGTTATTACATAATCTAGACCTAAACGTTCCGAAAAAGTAACAAATGAAAGTTATGAGTGGAGAAGTGTTCAATTTCCAGTTTTTTTTTATTTTAACCCTTATGTTCCTCACTCAAAACCTTCTTAGTGACTTTTTGGAAAAGAAAGTAAAAGGTGTAGGGTCTCTTAATTCTTTCCTGACTTGTATGTTATTCTCTGAAATACGTCTCCCCCTGAAACTTGCCCAACATTTCTCACAAAACGTTGGACACAAAAACCTCTGAGAGGTGAATATCTTCTCATTAATCCTTCAATTTAAGACTTTGTTCAACAAAAAGTCCTGCTAAGAACTGGGACACATCAGGGCATGCCTGTGGTGAAGTCATACATGTAGTGAAGTCATACATGTAGTGAAGTCTTAAATATCCACCAAATGGAAATGAAATCACAGGCGTGCATTGTCTTACACCAAGTCACGTGAAAAGAGAATTCATGAGTCACAAGGCACTGGCACATGACCCAGCTCAATGTTGACCAAACCAACATCAGATTTGGCCACTGATACATACAGCTTGCCTGTTTGCTGGTGTGTTCAACATGAACCTGGTGAAAACCCACACTGAGAAGTGACACCAACCATCCCAACCGCAGCCGGTTTACCACACACCGTTGACTTCTGTGCCCTTTCCTGTGCCACAGAGGACAGCAGTAAACTTGAAACTCGGCGGTTGTGCTGGGCTGAACCAAAGCATGTTTGAGTTGAAGGAGCAATGTTTGCGTTATAATAAAAAAAAGTTAACACTCTACAAGAATAGTGTTTCCGGATGTTTTCAGGCAGAAATAACTGCCCCTATGAATACCCACTCTAAAATTCAGACATTCAAGGCAATGGAATGTATGCAGTAAAAGGAGGACCAGGTCAGCTGACATGGGAACACAATGCTAGGTCTGTCTGAGGCATTTGTCAGCACAGTATTCAACAGCAGTTTTCACATTTCTGGGTTTTTCCCTATGTCTCTTTTCCCTCTGTCACGATGCTCTCTCTCCCCTTTGAAGCAACTATTGTAATGAATTGTGTCCTCATTGCACGTGTGCAATTGCAAATGCTGTTTACAAACCCCTCACACAGTATTCACAATTTGCAACGTTTTTCGGTCTTAACATTACAAAACCTTACATTTGTAAATAACAGCAAATGTTTTAAATATATTGTGATTGCATGTATGGACACTTCATACATGATCAGAGCACCTTGGGGAGTTACGATCGCTTGACATTTTTTAAAAGCATTGTACTAGCTTTGCACGTCTTAGGACAACATATAGATAATGTTTTGTGGAAATTGCTCAGACACAGGTTTGGAATCGTTCATGCACAGTAATAAGCGAATGCTGACTGCTGATTTTTCATAATGGGGCACATTTAAAATGTTTGCAAAGTATTCTTATTATTGTGGGGGGACCCATTTAAATGCTTCTATTACTGAGCGGGACATGTCTCCCTTGTCTCCCCCATTTGCTCATACACCCTTGGGTACGGCATCGTTTTGGGGAATGACATAACTGTTACTTTTAGTATCTGTCCTCAGACGTCTGTTATGGAACTATTTCAGGAACAACCTAGTATCACATAAAATGTGGCCGCAGGGCAACACATACGCCTAATTTACCTAATAAACAGTTTCAAGTCTGTACAGGGGGTTTCTGCGATTGTTACCTTGTTGTAAGACAGTAGCAACCGAAGCTATAGTGGCTGTACCATTGTAAGTAACATTGGAGCAACTATAGCCGTAATCATTGTTACATCGTAAGTAACACTGTAGCAACTAGAGCCGTAATAATTGTTAAATCAGAGCCGATTTTTGCACTTTGTCTTAACACCACCAATCAGAGCTATTGCGTTTCTTACATATTTAATAACATTGCAACCCTAAAAAGTTTAAAATCCCACCAAAAATAAATGACTGATCAACCGCCAACTTAGCGTGAGTGTACATGTCATTTATAAACAACTTCTTATGAGACAATCACAAATGAGTACAATCAACTTACCATAGAGTTCGAGCAATTTAACACGCACAGGACGAACAAAATAAACCACCTCCTCTTGTACACTTTGAACACAAAAGGTTTTCCCAGTAATGGATCGGTTTCACCTGAGGTTTTATCTTCATCTTCCATTAGTATCCAAACAGGTGCGACAAACTTTTGAAAAATCTTTCAAACGAGCATACTGAAGAGTCTAGGGACTTCAAAGCGTTTATTTAACACATACATTATGTTGAAATTCCTTGAATGAACCGAACTAGATGTTGAGATCTAAAATACACTCCCATGTTTCAGTGAGATCCTCAAAAATACTGCAACTTCTATGGGTTTCTGTTCCAGTCAGTCGGATCACCCTCCCTTTGTCTCTCCCTACAAACTCAGTCCTAGTGCTAGCCGTTTTCAATTCTAATCCGACACTGGGTTCGCCAATTGGCTGGTCTTTAAAGTACAGTTTATTGCTATAACCTAACACTATCCGGTTCCCTAGGCTACTCTCCGCAGGATAAGCCCATAATTGACACACTTAATTATGTGTTTAAATGCTTAATGACTATTTTCACCTTCATCTCGATCATGTCCAGATTACTGACCAAATCATCTCGTTGATCATCTTGGGACATTACAAATGTTTGAAGGCATGACCTAGTTTTCTTGCCTTGGCTTTTAACCTCCCTGTAAGGAGCTGACACATCATTTGGCGTAATGAATAAAATTAATGGATGATGTGTATCTATTTAGTGCACCTATTTATATCTATCCATTGAGCCTGATCATATAGAAAAATAATCCACATTGAACAAATTTTCCACTTATTGGACGTGTGATACAAGATAGGCCATATTAGCCCAAAAATAAATGTATTCTGCAAGTTCTTGCCCACCGTTAATAACACCTTGCGTGTCGCTGTATCAGTATTCCTGATGTAAACTGTTCTAAATATTTTCTATAAAAAATATTTTTCTTCTGAATTTTTTGTGAATTCTCACGTCTATCTAAATAATGATTACTTCGAAGTGACGGGTGAGCTCAATGCAATTGTGTGGATTCGCTTGCTCTAATTCTACCCTCCTCCCCCTCCAATATTTCGCGCATGCTCAGCAAAGCTCCAAGTGGTGTTTCGGCCTGTTTCGGGATTGGCCGGACATTTTCGCCTCTTTGTTTTACTGATTGTGGATTTAACTCGGATTCAACCCAATATCCAGCGGACTGTACTGTTCCTAAGCAGGTTAGTTCGTTTGACCTAAAATATTTTCGGTGTATTACTGCACCATTGATGCATCTGCTGGTGATTTATGGCTGCGATTGTTATTGTTCTTATTCATTTTGTCTGTGTCTTTTCCGCTTGCTGGTATGGGCATGCTATACGTGTTGTTTTATGTGTCTGTGTGGTAGTGTATGGCGGCGCCGGGCCCTGCAGTTAGACACCGGGATCCTTTTCAAGGAAAAGTGCATTATAAGAAAGGTTTCGGATAGCAGCGAAGCACGCTTTTCATTATAGAAGAGGACAGCTCTAGTAGACGCTCACATGCCTACTATGGGAAATTTGTGCTGTTCGGAGCTACAAGCCAATCTTTCCCATTGCCTGGAATGTTCTTGAAAAACCATGGTCCACCATTAACCCCTTCGGGCTTCGAAAGTTCGGCGTCAAAGCGCGAGGGTGTAGGCTAGTTGTGGCCATACGATTACATCTAGACAAAAGAAAGTTGATGCTTTTTAGGGGCTCTTTCGCCCCCCTCTGACAGTATGGTGCTGTGATATTTTGGGGTTTCTGTGTGAATTTGAGCCAACAAAGTGTGTCTCTTTTGGTAGATCAGTGTCTTGTAATTAGGGATAACAGTAGCCTTTGCCAATTGTTTTGAAGGACAGGGCACAACACACGCAAATGGCTAACAGTTTTCTTGACTTCCCTAAAGTCCCTTGTTTATGGCTGTTGCATAATAGTAGATCAGAACGACAGGCGGCGGTTAAAACCATCAACTTTCTTTGTAGCATTGCCCTGCTTTGCATATTATTGGACGATTTTCTCCGCATTACTGGATGTGAAGTTACAGCTCTCAACATGAGGTTCATTCCTGCAGTTGACATGGCAGACGTAAATTGATTGATCAGGGGAAAATTGCGAGAGCCATGGCTATGTTCATTGTTGTAGGTCACAGCCTCTCAACTCAATCAATGACACAGTACTATGTGTCATTCCTTGGAGCAATTAAGAGACTTGTATCCCTCCATTTAGAAGCCTTTGTTATGAAAAGCGTTTAACTAACAAATCTACTCACACTTCACAAAGAACCACCATACAACGACGATTACAGGTGAAGGTGTTGATTGCCCCTATATGGTGTTGTTGGCCTAGCTACTCACTATTGGATATTTGGGCGCTGGATTTTCTGTCAGAGATTCTCTTGTTAGTGTGTTAGCATCGCCAGTTGTGTGGAGAGTAACTCTAATACCTGCGTGATTATACTGTAATTAGCCTGCTACATCAGCAGGTGTGCTACATAAAAAACATTTGGAGTTGTCTATTCCATTTCCATGCCACCTCCTTTAACGTGTTTTGACTGATGTAAAATCTTATCTGTGATCAGCATAACCAAATTAGATTGACAAAGGACACTGCCTGTTTTTGAACTATAATCAACTTCTTGAAATCTGGTCATGCAGACATAAAAAAGAGGAACAATAATTGTTATCGATATCATGGTTTTACTGGGCCTGTTCCTTTTTGAACTGCAAAAACGTTGGCTACAGACATACAGGCATACCTACAGTGAATGCTGAGTATCTGTCTCCACACTGGTGAAGGAGGGATTTTACCAACAGATGGAAGTTGCCAAATGCATCAGTTTACTTCCTTGACCGAGGATGTTGCATGTCAACATGTTGAAAAACTGGCTCACAACAATTCATTTTTCTGGCTTGTCTGTGTTTTTCACAGCACGCGAACACATGCACACAATTGGGAAGAAAAAACATCTGTGACTAACTTCTGGGTCACAGGCTTGTCTACCCCAAACTCAGTCGATGATTCAGTTATGTTTTGTTGTAGCTTTCAGATGGGCAACAATGATAACATTGAGGATGTTCAGGCTTTGTTCCAGAACCAAATAGGCTGTGACTTGCCACAGCCGACACCAGTTGCGAGGGCAGATGGTTGATGTTCTGTTTAAGGATTTTACTACTTCACTGCTTTTCAGCAGAGGTGGTTTATCTAATGTCTGTAAATAGCTCTGTGTTCTCTTTTGACAATGACAACAGGATGTCCCAAAATCGTAACAGTGTTTAGTTTGCTACACTGTTATCTACAGCAGCCTAATTTCTTTCATCCCGTCTAAGTTATTCCGACTGATGTGATACCGAGGCAATGATGCAAATCACCCTGTCTTATTTCACTGTTTATATACCAGTCTTTCCCTCCCCTGCTCATGAGAACAATTTATAGGACCTTCAAATGGCTGCTTGTTACACTCTATCATGGTTCTCGTTTTTCCCCAAACCGCTTACCTACCGTCAAGCCCACTTGGCACTGGACTGGTCCCAATTCTGCCGAGCCATTTGAGGATGAAGTGACCCAAAGGCAACTCGCTGGTGAAGGACAGGTTATTACGTTACTCCAGGGTCAGAGGTTTCACTTGACAGGGGGTAGAAGGACTTGTAGGAAGGACACTTGGGCCCAAATAGGTTGGTTGACATGGGGCGGTTGATTTAGACCTGGCAATGCATATGCTTGCTGAATTAAAACAATGACTACGGGGTTAAAGAATCATTTGATTTCTGCTGCTAAAACGACTCACTTAAGACACTTGTTAAAAGTGAAGGTCATACACCAAGGTCATATTGAGTACTGTTTCATGAACTTAACATCTTTAGTTAATAACACTGTATGTTACCTGTGCTTAGGTAATACTATTGTATTCATAAGAGTTGAAGATGCATTCTGGTGCTGTTGGCCGCTGTTCGTGGATATGGCGCTGTCCAGTGAAAACGGGTCCCGGAAAGTTACGTACTGTATGCGTCATGTTCATGCCGACCTGCCCCATGTCATCAAAACCAAAAACTTTTCAGATGTCATTTGCATGTTTTGCAGAGATATGGCAGTGATACTACTTCTAGATTGGGGGTGTTCAATTTTGGACCTCAAAGCCAGTTCCAATTCATTTTTTCATAGCAACTCCCTAATCAAGGACTTTTTAAAATTTGGGACATCAGATGGATGCAATTAATGGTGGGGTAGAACAGAAAACCAGCAGGCTTCAGATCTTTTAGAGTCAGAGTTGAATCACCCCGTTCTAGATTGTTCTATATATGCACATTACACATCCAGACCAAAATGGGAAGTTTAAAAAATAAATGGTGTTATTCTTAAAAACTCCCCAACACATATTTAGGGTTTTCGTCATGAATTCTGATATAATTTCAGTCTCTGATTGTTGACGTAGATTGCAGTTAAGGAACATAATGCACACGCTTCTGAATCTTTACTGCGATTACTGTGTGTGGGAATTTAACCCTTCATGACCCGATGCATCTCTGTAACATCCACTGGTTCTACTCCAACGTTGGCAAATGAAGTAACTAAGAACGGTCTACAGTTTCAACAAATGCCTCAAAGTATACTGTTCCGATTCTGGATGGTCAGTCCTTCTGTCTGTAGCTCCGTATGTGGATTTTGGAGGAGTTACATTTCTCTGACCCTACACCTTAGGCAAAAACAAGGTTGGGGAGGACACTTTGTTAGTGTTTGAACTTAAAACACATCTAGTGCCTTAGGCAAGCTTTCTAGCAGTGTGATAGAAGGCAAATCCAATCAGTGGACCAAAGTTCGTTCAGCCATAGGAAAGGTTATCAGAGTATAAAACCATAGTGGTTCCCGATAAGCGATCAGTTCTAGTGTAGACAAATGGATCTGAGCTAATATGAGGGCAACATGGGTCAACAAAACCTAATTTCCCATTTTCGTTCCTCATCTCCTGCTGTCTGACTCCTGTAAGTCTGGTCCGCAGCTGAAGTAGTTCATGCACGATCTCTGATTCGATGGGAATTTCTAGGCACTCCCGGAGCTGTGTTTTCAATGAAAAACGTCACTCTTTCTACAGCGTTCACAATCCATACGTCAATTGAAAGGGGGATAAGGCCCAAATCAATCACGATCTTTCGTGTGTGTGGTCAATTCTGAGAATTTCCACACCCCTTCTCTGCATCATAAAATGCTTACATATTTCTGTGTGCGTTCTGCTAATCAGGCAAGTCACGTTGAGACCAAAATGGTTGAACAGATTCCACCACGACACAAGGAAGGCTTTCTGGTGTCCCCTCACATTAGTACAGCAAGCCACACTTGCTTGTTGTCTGTACCCACCCCCACCCCCCGAGACTGATTCTCATTCACGAGTCAGGGCCATCAAAGGGCGTTTAAAAGGATGGAATAAGCTGTGTATGTGTGTGTGTGTGTGTGTGTGTGTGTTTTGAAGTGAATCCAATGCATCAGCCACAACAAGAGGGTTCTCCTCCTGCCTCCTGCTGCTGATACAGCCCTCCATGTCCAACTCTCAGGCTGGCAGCCAGTCTAACTTGGACACCAACACTCCACTGCCCACAGACTGCCAACAGAGGCTCTTTGTTGGATGTCTGTGTGTCTCTGTTTGTGTCTGTGTGTGTGCCATCATCAGTATGGACACTCATAACCCACCAATGCTATTAGCTCTAAGTCGCTGCATGCGTGCGCGCGCTTGTGTGTGTGTGTGTGTGTGTGTGCATGCGCATAGGCACCCTGATATTAGGCGTTATTTCGTTTTTTGATAAATTCACCGCTGTGTGTGCGCGCCTGTGTTGGCGGTAGAAATTGCTTCGCGTGACTTTACATGCATGTGTTCTTGACCAGGAAGTATGTGATGATTGTCCATGAAAATTAGACCACCTGAACGTCAGTTCAGGACAATAACCGGCGACCTCTTCAAACCGCCGGGTGTTGAAATGACCTCTCCATCCAGCACGGATCTTTCTGTGGGCACCGGATTATTGTGCCTGGTCTTGTAGGAAGCTGTAGTGTAGAACTTGGTGGGACATGAACACATTATTTGTAATGTTCTGTCCCTTTTCCCTTATACATACCTAAATTCCAACCACATTCATTGATAAAGATGACACAATTGAACAAATTGCACAAGAATTTAAACTTCAAATGAGTCTTATGCCATTTAAATAAACAGAAATGCAATTGTGGAATAGGTTTGTATTCCCCTACTTTAACCAAATGACAAAATGTGAATCAGGTGCACCAAAACAGGTGCAAATGATTAGAAAATTATTAAATAGTATCTTGGGAGGGTCCAGTTCTACATAAAGATTACAAACTGGGTCTGGTTTGGTCTTACCCATATGTGTGTGGTACCACAGCATGTCAAGATTAAAAGACCTACAGTAACAGAGGGCCTCTGAACAATAATTATGAATGCACTTGACTCTGGGATCAGTTAAAAAGCCCACACCGTTGTCAGTCTACATTGGAACCACTGTCCTTCCCAACTTCACCCCAAGTGTTCAACAAACAATGCTCATATAAGTCTCTAAGAACCCCAGGTTGACATTGAGAGATCTACAGGCCTCTCTTGCTACAATCAATGTCCCAAGTCAGCTGTCAGAAAGAGACTGCACAAACCTACAAGGGAGAAGCCTCTGCTCTCAAACAAATCCGAAAGAACTTCATACCTGCCTTAAAGCAAGAGGAGCTGGCATTATGATTTGAGGCTTCTTTTCCGCCTCAGGGCCTGGCCCACTTGCCATCATTAAGTCATCCATTAATTCTGTATTGTATCATAGAATCCATGAGCTAAATGTGAGGCCATCTGTCCAAAAGCTGAGGCTGGAATGAACCTTGATCTAGGAACAGGTCAACAATCCAAAACACACAAGCAAATGAATAGCAGATTGTCTCAAAAATTAAATATGGGAGGTAATGGAATGCCAAAGCCCATAAAAATGCTGTGGGGGGGACTTGGAGTTGGTTGTTCAAGCCAGAAAGCCTCTGAACATGATGCAGCTGAAGCAGTACTGTAAAAAAAGAGTGGTACAAAAATCCCTCCCAGTCAATGTAAGAGACTGATAGACAGTTGGAATAAATTAATTTGAACAAGGGTTGTACTTATTTTCCTGCACAATGACATTGCATTTACATCTATTTTTTTATGAGAAAATTATAGTAATGTATAATTTTCAGTGCCAGTTGTAAAATTAGTTAATCTTTTCTGTCAATAGTAATGAAGTGAAGATTCCATATCAATTTGTTAAAAAAGATTTCCAACAACTTTCCAGGGGGTGCATGTATTTTTCACATTATTGTACCTGTTTTTTCAATAAATAATGACTTTTCCCAATTGACTGTCAACGTACAATATTTTGGTCGACAATCTCCCCCCAAGATGTACTGTCTGAAAACAAATTTGACAATATTCATGTCCTTATCCTGCCAATCCATATCTAGCACTAGTCACAGATTGCTGTTATTAACTTCTAATCTTTCTATATAATGTATATGAGTAGCTTGTATGTTTTTTTCCCAAGACTTAACTGCTAAAATATAATTAAAGATTTTGTAATTTGCTTTCCCTAAAAGCCTATAACAAACACTACAAAAACACAAAAGCAAAAACATTTTTTTCCTGGGGCTGTGTAGTCTCACTAAAAATGGGCTATCATCGTCCCCTGTCCACAGTGAATATTTCCTGACTGCCTGGCTTTTTTTTAGGTAGACAAATTCAAGACGGTATGTAGGTCAATTATAATTTCTAGATATTTTTTTTATAAGCATTTTAAAATGCATTCAGTTAAAAGCCCCACAATTATTTTGGTTTAGGCCTATTTATTACTGACCTGCCCAGTAATTTCAGTATGCGTGTTTTGATGTGTTTGTGTTTATCTGCGAACTGTTTGCACTGGGTTCTCTTAGAAATCACTCTCTCTCTCTCTCTGTGTAGATTCCCTGTCAAGTTAAAAGTTAAATAAGTTAAAAGGAATGTTCATAACTAATACATGGGAACAACTCAGAGTAGAAAATCAAGTTATGTGATCTCTTTGTAAATGCCATGAATGATATTGTATTTTCAAACTGATCCACAGTGATTAGTGCAGTGATTAGCATTTTGCCTGCCCTGTATCAGCTCCTCTGCAAGCTGATAGAGGGGATGAAATGTTTGACGCTTGCCATCAAAAATGCTCATTATAGATAGTGCTGTAGCCAAAACCTGTTTGTATCAGGTTATGATATTCAATATTGTTTATATTGTTAGATTGATTAACCTCCCTGATATTATGACGAGGAAGTCAGTGGCATGTGTGTGTTGGTCTTGGTTTGATTTTAATTAATTAAAGTAATGATTAATATAATAATTCAGTATTTTTATTCCTTATTTTATTTAATCTTGTTTGACAAATGTCCTTGTGAGGCATAGCCACAAGAGCAATTTGAATATTTTCATAATAAAGCCATGCATTTATTTAGGAAAAATGTCAACAAGGTTAGATGCCTACATTTCATTTAGTGTAGATTATTTATACAAACTCAGGGAGTATATACAAAAGGGAACATACAGCCTAATTTTTCCTGGGTAGCATGTTATTATGAGGGATCCAGCATCGCAAAAACTACAGTTATATCCCTTGTAACCCAGTCATGTAGTGGCAACAGGCCACCCTTCTCAGGTTTGCCTTCGCGTAAAATCATCCGTACATGAAACATCCAAATTAATTAGGGTTTATTTCTGTAAGCATCGATGAAATTGACTGAGATAACTATTTCGGAAAGTAGATGTAACTATTTTTGTTTGCTTTGGTAGCTAACTATAAATGTTGGCAACCTTCGTAAACGTGAACAAAAATGACTGTGTTCCTCCAAACGTTAGCCTAGTCTGGCAGCTAAATAACAGACCGATAAAATATTTTCATGTCATTCTTGGTGTCTTCAAACCAGTCCAATGTGTAGACTGTAAAAACAACGCACGGAAAACAAGGCTTACATTCACACTATTCACGATGGCCCAATGAAGTGTGGCGTGCGACTGGCTTGTTGGGTGAGGTGTGGGATCTGTGAGAGGTGAAGAAAAGGTCCAGATTTTCAAACTTTATGCAAATCACCCGTGCTTATCGCGTTGGACTAAGCAATCACGGGATTTTGCATAGGTGGTTTTGAAATATATACTATTAAAAGAACAGAACTTTAGTTCCACAATAAAGTTTCATTATATGCTTTTTCGGTCCTGTTTAAAAAGATGGATGAAAAACGTTTAATTGCAGTGATGGGATTCCCAGAGCTGTAAGACTGCACGGTATTCTCCTACAGAGACACAAAATAATCTATGCAGCGTGGAAGCAGGTGGCGGAGAGTTAGTTAGTTAGTTAATGCTTCTTGTCTCAACATTAGATAGATAGCCGACTGGTGGCTACCTAATGGGTTCCCTGCACAACCGCTTCCGCATTCTGCTTAAAACTGCTCCTGCATTCGTTATTGATAATGGTACTCCGTTATTGATATACTCTGTTATTGATAATGGTACTCGATTATTCAAGATGGTTACAAGAGTTGCCTAAAACGAACGAGGTTAATGATATTCTCAAGGCTGCAATCAGCAAGTTTGAGAAATGATTTAAGATGCACGGATCGACATAAACAATTACGAAGGTACTCATTTTCATGAAATGATGTCTAGTGAAGGTGGTTCGTGAACCGCACAGTAGTCATGATTCAAACTAATGATTCTGAAATCGCATATTACATAATATAAATACTTTTTGCGGATGGTGAAGTACGTACTGTTTAGTATATAGAATACTACTATCATGAACGATTGGGACAGTCGTCATACAATTTCGTCTCAAAATTAGAACATTTTATCACGCATAAACAACGCCAAGTTTGAATATTTAGCTAGACACCATTAAGCATTGTTAAACTAACGTTTCTTGTTAAGTTTAATGGCTTATTAGCCAGTCATAGTCCTACTAATATCTTACTACTTGGAATAGTAATAAGAATTGAGCAATTCCGAGTGAGGCTGAAGACGAACTTTAAAAGCCAAAGCTATTTCATTTCATGCCACAACAACGTTCATTTTCCTTAATTCGTCAATTACATTGTATAAATAACTGTCAATGTTGGTGACGATAATTTACTCTTTCTTCAAGTGAAAAAACGAGAATCGCCGATACCTTTACTGAGAAACTATTGGAATCAGGTGTGCTAAATTAGACTTTGAGAGAACCAATAGGACAGTAGATCTCCAGGAACAAGATTGAGCAGCCCTGACCTAGCTGGTCTATGGTAAAATGCCTGCTGCATGCTTCAGATTGGACTGTAATATAGTGGTCCCTGCGTATTTGCACTGACCATTGCTTTTTCAACTCAAGCCATGCATACTAATAACCCTATTCAATTTAATAGATGCGATGCACAGATACAGAGCAATGTTCTGCATATCTCTTTACAAGTCTCTTAAAAAACACGTTCTTAAATATATTTTTCCGAGTCTAAGTCATGCTCATTTATCTGGGGAAATATGCACCTGATATAAATATGCATATGTCTGTTTTCAATTTACGCGCGCCGAGCAGTATTATTGTAAAAGGGAAGTACGTCACCACCCCGAGGGCAAGTAGCGCATTCTAGCAAGCAGGTTGTAATAATTTACAGGAGGCACATTAATTTAGTAGCGATATAAAAAATGTAAACATTTTATTAAAATACGTTTCTATTCCAATTTTAACCTTTGAAATAATCTGATGTTCCTTCAAAAAATTGCTGTGCTCAAACCCTATACACAGTTTACCTGCTGTTCTGAAGTTAGTTTGCCCAAATACACATCCACAAGTATGCGACAGACGATGCACTCTTGTCCGCCATCGGAGATTTCACGATGTTGGTCATCGCGCGTGCTGGTGGTTGGTGGAGCAGGGCCGCTATGATGAGAATTGTTCGTTTGCTCCGCAGTTCTATGCAGTTGTTTGGCTCCGACTCGTATGTGGAAACATTATTATTATTATTATTGTGATGAAAAACGTGAAAGTGTAGTATTGAATGTCGGACACCGGGACATTTTAGTGTTTTTGTGTGAGCCGGGACACCCAGCTTGAAATCCGGACAGCCCCGGACAAACCGGGTAGCCTAGGTCTGGTTGCACATTCTTTCGTGGTGTGACTTCGAGTCCCACCCGACCAGCCGCTTGTTCAGCCAGGCTGTTTCCTGTTTTACCTGTACTGTCTGCCTTGCCTGTGCCTGCTGGATGTGAATTTTTGGCAGAGTTGACCGAGTGGTGTAGGGATCAGGAATGATGATGATGATTTTATCATCAGCCCTCTTTCACTCATCCCTGCGGAGTAAGTAGGCCAAATGCATGGTCTGATACACATATATTGAATTAAGTTGTTTTCCTGAAGGATCTTCATGTGGCAGGTCAGACATTTATTGTAAACAAACACACAGCATATTTTTTTACTATAAGATACATTTCCGAAAATATAATTATACAAAGCAATGCTGGATGAATTATTTTGGGGGGACATTGATTTTAATTAAAACATCTTACTGATCAATCCAGTTAATTTTATAAAGCGATTTTTACATAAGCAGTTTTCACCATGCTACAGTGATAAACCCCCCAAAACTAAGAATAACACATGATTATAAAAACTCCCAAGAATGTGGAAAGAAACCTGGAGAGGAGCCCGGCTCCTGGAATGGACTGTCCTTGTCTTGCTTTTTCAAGTGGAGATGGCAAGATAACATTATCTTTTATGGCCCACTTATATATGAAAGTGTTTAAATGGCCAATGTGGCAACAGAAAGTGAATGCAAATGTCAACTGCCTTTCATAACGGTCATTTGTAATGAAACTCAAAACAGTGGTTATATATGGCGCCAAAGGAGAGGGCCACTGTAGAAAAACAGTGTGAAATGGGACAAACAGGTGGGCTGTGGGCAGTGACCACAGAAGTTGTCTTATTGAATGTAGATCTGCAATACGGCCAGGTGGTATTTGGGCGTGATGACCAAGTGTGCTGTGGGCAGGGACAGCTGGAGTCGTCAGGCTGAATCTGGATCAGAAGGACCCGGGTGGAATCTGGACAGGGACAGCTAGGATGGTCGGGCCAGGTACTCCTGTGGCGTGATCCAGGGGCTCAGATCCCCCTCGAGTGAGTTAGTGAGAGAGAAATAAATAAATTAAACGTGAGCATACCAGAGATAGAACAGGACACCGGATAAGATGGGATACTTTGCACCAGACAGGAAAGGAAGAATATCCCTACCCCCGACATCTGGACAGTTTGAGAGTAGATACAGAGGACCCGAGACAGGCAGGTCCGGGGGACAGCGTGGCCCTGTTCAAAGATACCTCCAGATAGCCCCAAACAGGCAGGAAATAACCCCCTTTGCTAAGCAAAGCCCCAGAGCCTGAAAGGGGCCTTGACAGAACACTAGCCACGCTTCAACAAGGTCGAGAATATCACAGGATTCTCCAGCACCGCACGAGCCCCAGGAGATGCTAAGACAGACCGAGACTCGGCCCACTCCTGTCTAGTGTGACGATCGGCCTAGCATGCGGTGACAGTGAAGGAGAAGAACCGGTCAGCCGGTGACTAAGCCCCCGCAACATGGACCGAGTATCTCAGAGACGGGCGCACCAGGATGAGACCTTTAGGATCCCTCCTGAGGGTTTGTACTTCATTTGGCACCCAGATGTCTGGTTTGAATATTTGGCTGATCAGCAGATGCTTAAAATCTTTACCCCTCCTGTCTATGCTCTCTTTGCCCTGGGAGCCTTGCTCAGAAAGTCTTTTATTCCCTCTCAATCACCTGGACAGCACTCACTGGATTATTCTGATTGGTCCATGCATGGATGTACTACAATGCAACTACACTTATCATTAGAACATAGTCTGGTTTGACATTTCGATAATATCCCACTGGCCGCTCAGCTTATTATCAGTTACTATAAAAGGTGTTTTTCTCTTCACTGGTGTTCATTTTCTTTGGGTCTGGCTGGTCCTTCCTAATGCGTCCAATTAGTTCTTTGGTCATGGTGCCATTTAGATTCAAGAAGTTCTCCTGGTACCAAAGGTCTAAACTTGTCCACTCTTTGCTGAATCCTTTAATCAGTATGAGACCTGTGAAAAACAACTGTCATTTCAGTATTTCATGTTTATTATTTCGGCGCTGGCGCTCCCACAGACATGTCTGCAGTCATCAAAGCATTTAAACTTATGCCCAAGTTCTTCGCTCTGCCATCTTTGGTCTCTTGGCCACACCTACAGGAGGGCAGCTATTTTCTGTCCTGGCACCCAAAGTTGTAACCAGTGTTCCTTTGGAGATAGGAGAGTGAAGTGCTTATTGATTTTCCAAAAATGTATTAAAAACCTTGTGTAAAATATTTCCAGAGTGCCGGTAGTGTGTTCACTCTGAGCAACAGAACTGCTAACAGAACTTGAGTGATAATTCCTGACAGGGTTTTGGTACTTGGTGGCTGATATTATCTGGGCTGTGGGTTTGTTGACTGATATCCATTTTAATACTCTATAAACATCTCTTTCCTCTAGATACCAATCAGAATAACCTTGTGCTACTTATGAAAGTTGTAAAATCTGGACAACCAAACCTTGAATAAACACATTTCAGACTCTGCAAATGCAATCCATGGTTTATTTTCTTGAATCTTGAGCCTATGGTTAGGCATTGGTGCAAATAGGATCTCATAGGAGAGTCTAAAAAACCTTATGAGATCCTATCTGGAATAGTCCTTCGATCTTGTCTCAATATACCCCTTGCTTATTTTATTTGCCTGTTCAGCTTCTACTGAAGGCGTTTTGATTCCACCCTATTACCAGAAGAAAATGTCATTTGTTTCAGTTCCTTTGAAATCCAGGGCTTATTATTTGAAAATGCTTTCTGTCTCTTTGAAGGGGCCACCAAACCTCAATCAGACACCACCTCTACAGTCGAATTCACTGTGGTATGTTATGAGAGCGCAGTCCGGCCCCCTACCGTCTCAGTCCGGCCCCCTACCGTCTCCGTCCGGCCCCCTACCTTCTCCGTCCGGCCCCCTACCGTCTCCGTCCGGCCCCCTACCTTCTCTGTCCGGCCCCCTACCGTCTCAGTCCGCCCCCTACCTTCTCTGTCCGGCCCGCTACTGTCTGAGTTAGGGCTGGTCTAGGCTGCTACTGTCTGAGTCCGGGTTGTACCGTTAAAGCCTTCTGGCAGTGTTGCTTTGGCGGTGTTTCACTGTTGGGTTGATTTTATTGACAACTGACTCTCTGTGTTTTAGTGCATAAGTATGGACTCTGGTTGTCTCAATCAATCAGAAATCAGTTCAGGGTCAATTATCATATCATCTAGCTGTGTTTCTGTAAGCCAGGTCAGTTTAGCCACTCGATATGCCACTCTGTACTTGACAATTTCAGTCCTTTATTCACACTTATCTTTATTTGTCCCTGTTTATTTGTTCTATTGCCATTAAGAAAGCATTTTGTGCAGTTGTCTGTGCTTTGTGACTCCTCTTCATGTGACAGTTAAAACCATCAGAACGTCAAGCGGGCCTGCAGCTCAACCATTTCATTATGGGAAAAACCTTACATTTGCAAGCCTCTTAAGTCTCTGTCTCACTCCTCCTCTGTCTTCTTTTTTCCTCTGGGGCTTCACCCACTCTCTTTGTAGTCGTTGCCACTCACTGAAAGGACATCTTCAATTCCGCTGGTGCTTCAGGAGGCTGTCCTGTCTGTTGCGTGATTTCATCCACGGATTCCATAGTTATCTTTGACACATGAAAACCTCTGCCCAAGGAATCCTCTGATCAATGCCTGAAACGCCACCTGTCGCCATAGCAGCATGCAGACAGGCAGACTCTTATTGGTTTAGCTTCCCACTACAACAGAATTACAATGTCTTTATTCAAGAAGCTAGAACAGGTTGGTGGGATTCACTGTCATGCCGTGTCTGCGCACAGACGAGTAAATGCAATATGTCAGTCCTCGTGTCATATGGAGTCTCCACATAAAAAAAAAATATAGAAATGTCAGTCACTCTGTTTCTTTTTGGGCTGGATGTATTGATTGTGGAGCTATTTTAATATTGATCTGGTACTTGTTTCACTAATTGAATTATGGGACATCTGCGTAAATGTACTTTCAGTAGTTTCAGATATTAATCTTGACAACTGTACTTTCTATCAAAATCTTCAAAATAAGTCTGAGGTCATGCATAGACTCTGCGCCGCGATGTTTGTTTCAGTGGTCATACACTGAGACTGTTGTAATCTCCGGTAAGTTTTTCAGTGGGCTAATCCTATGACAGCCAGTGCAGCTCTGGTCCTGATGAAATACTGTGTGCACGCTTTTGATCCATCCCAGCCATAATTCATGTGCATTCTAATTCTCTCGGAGGACCCTGGCCTTATTTGGAGCAGAGGTGTCAAATGGCTGGTTTGAGATTTGACACTGTGGTGTGGGAGATGCCGGCACACTGCAGTTGATTACTCCAGCACCCGCTTCGGCCAATCCGTGTCATTTTGTAAATGATTCACTGGCGTGTGTCCTTCATTCAGGTTTAATTACAACGGTGGCTGAGAGGCTGTGTCACATGTAGTGACATACAAAATAGGGAGACTTGATTTCATTACGCAGGGCGAGGACTTCAACTATATCAGCGTTGTGTTGAGGGGGATATGTTGAATTACATTTAATACTATATCAGCATTCACTATTTCAGAGTTCAGTTGTTGCGATTGGTGACTGTGGATGGATCAAACACATTATAGCAACTTGGGCCTATACATTAATGACCTAAACGACAGAACGAAAAGATTGCAAATATACAAAAGTAGTCCAGAACACATTATGTTTGCAACATGGAACTCTCGGTCAAAGGAATACACCTTTTAGCCTAAAAGCAAAGCCTTAGTTTGGCAAAATCCCCAACTTGCTGATTAACGGCCTCCATATTCCAAAACATCGTGCCTCACGGCATTGCTATGGTTGACATCTGCAAGGTCTGGGGAGTTCTTCAGTCATTACGTAAACAAATAGGAAATTCCCTGTTCAGTGTTTTGATTGTCCAGCTGGCTAATAATCACAAAAATGAAAACTAGACAGTTGGGAGCAAGTAATGCATTTTCAGTATGGTCCTTTTGAACCTCACGGAGGACAGAACGGGGCAAAGTGTGTTGGGCGTCCTTTGGCCTGAAGGGTTTTGGCTGATAACCCAAGGCACATGGAAGGTTCGGAGGTGTTAACGGGACGGTTCTGCTGTGTGTTTTTGGTCTCCCCAGCCACATGAGAGGACGTCCATGATGCAGAGCTAACACCGCCGCCTGCAGGAAGAGACGTGGCTGCCAACCCATCCCCAGTCAACACATGGCGGCATTAGGGGTGAGCAAAACCAATCACCGCCATTAATGGAGTTACATGTTGCTGCCTCTGTCTCTCTCTATCTCTCTATCTCTCTATCCCTCCCTCCCTCCCTCCCTCCCTCTCTGTTTCTGTCTCTCTCTATCTCAGTGCCTTTTAAATGTATTCAGACCCCTTCCCTTTTTCCAAAATTTCTTGTGTTAT
>JACXGJ010005842.1:0-37181 GCA_016801105.1 Esox niger | reverse complement strand
GGCCACGGTCTCTGTGTGTGTATTTACAGGGCCACGGTCTCTGTGTGTGTATTTACAGGGCCACGGCCTCTGTGTGTGTATTTACAAGGCCACGGTCTCTGTGTGTGTATTTACAGGGCCACGGTCTCTGTGTGTGTATTTACAGGGCCACGGTCTCTGTGTGTGTATTTACTGGGCCACGGTCTCTGTGTGTATTGACTGGGCCACGGTCTCTGTGTGTATTGACTGGGCCACGGTCTCTGTGTCTGTATTGACTGGGTAGGATCTGTTGCTCGTCTTCCAACAGGAGGGTGTTGTCGCATCAGTCCGGCTCACATTGCAGAGCTGAGAACACACATCCATGGAATCCTGCAGGAATGTGGTGCCTCACAGCGGAGATGTTGAAGAACGTGTGCCAACATCAGGAAGTGGAGAGGAGACTGCCTAGGAATTTAGGATCTAGTGCCTATGAGCTTATATAATGTTGTCAGGTTTCTGTTTTGACCATGTAATGACTTACATAAAAAAGAGACTTTAATTATTTCTTATAAATTGTTATTAAGAAAAAGAAGACTGATTACATTAAATCCACATGGATAAATATCTATACATTGACTGTAGTGTTGGGATCCATCTAAACACAGAACCACAGACGCTTCCGTCCGTGGCCTCACACAACATGGGAGCCATCTTATTCTACCGCCCGCCTTTCCCTTCGGACATCGACAGCCATACTAACTGAAAATCAGTAGGTGATTGGGCTTCTCAGGTATTTTCTATGGGAAAACTTCAACCTCCACACAACAGGTTTTCAGGACCTCATGCCGACAGAACATACCGTGGGCTGCATGTTTCTGGACTGGTTTTCACTGAAGTCTCCGGATTTTAGTCACACTAGCAAATGACTGACTTAGTACGTAATAAATTGACCTCATTACCCTCTGATTCCTTAATGGCTTAAAATGCAACGATATCAGACATTCCGATTTAATAGCAGCACTCCTCTATACATTGCTAGGTGACTTAACATGGAATCGTTTTGCAGGTTAGGGCATCAACGTGTAAGTCGTACTTACTTGCCAATACAATAATCCAAGTTGGGTCTTGTGCAGATGATGGGATATGAATGGTGTTACCTATGTGTGCTAGGTACATTAAATAACACTTTGCCGCTTTTTCCTGTGAAACCCAATGAAAACGTTAGGTATATATTAATCAGCATTTAGCGTAGCAGCTTGATCAGCAAGCCTCAGTCATCTACAGTGTCTTCCAGATCGCTGTCAGGTGAGCTTCTATGCTGGTACTCCGTGGTGTTGGACAGACGTTTCCAGGATACGTCTTTCTGGTTACTGGTGCCTGTGCTGTTAGAGCGGCCTAGCCGCGCCAAGGTCTGGTGTTTTCCTGAGGTTTTCTCCCGGTCTTCGTGGTCCTCTGCCGACCCTTGGTGGAGAAGGTCATGCCTCAGGTTCTCCAGGGTGAGGGCCCAGGGACCAAGCTTCTGCCAGTTGACCCTCTGGAAGGCCATGATGCAGTGCAGGTTCCCCCCCACCTGGCAGAGGAGGTGAGGTAAATTTATAATTTTGCTTGGTGTAACAGGGCTAGCAGTAAACGTAAACATGGACCTAATAAACAATCTAAACAAAGCTGACATACAAACATCTAGTTATTTGTGGGGATATAAGACAAAGGTATATGACTGGTAATATACACATTTGCATGCCCTCAACCTGCCAGAGTGACATTTTTGGGACAGTGGTTGAACGAGGCAGAAGGTCCCCTTGATGATCTTTCCTGGAGTAATGGCGGGGGGGGGGGGCCTACGACTCCCCATGCAGACCGTACAACGCAGGGCAGATTGGTCATGAGGTGGTCAGGCACCGACCCAAACCAGAACAGGTGACGACGGACTCCACGAGTGTTGCCTAAAGCCAGCTCAGGGCCGAACGATCACGGAATCTTTCCGGATCTGATCGTTGTGAAGTTGTCCATCCGTTCTTTGATTGTTGCCGAGGACGACCTCTGGGAATCTGAATGACACCGGTAAGTTAGCGGCTGAGTCCTGAATCTCAAGTCAACCCTGTGTGTATGGTCTGGTTAGTTTTGACCGCACCAGACCACCAGCCGGTCGGCACCCCCGTGGTAACTAGGACTTGTCCACATCGGTGTCGCCAGCAAACGTTGGTACCTTAACGAGGGTGTTGTCCGAGGTACAGTCGTAGGTGGAGAGCGTTTGCATCCTTACGTTAGAAATGTGCATACCCATCTTCACACGCCGAGTCCTGTTGGTCAGAAGGTCAGTGATCTTCTGACAGATGGAGCTGGGACGTTTGTGTGCGGTATTTCTGGGACTGTGTTAAAAGCAGAGCAGCAGTACATTACATGTATAGGCGGTAAGGTGCCCTAGTGATCCATGGATCTTACGGAGTCAAATCTGTAGCAAAACAAGCTTGTTTAATTTATAGTGAGAGGTCAACCCATGGATTGCCATGGCTTTGTGCACTGTTGCCCTTGAATAGGTTCCCTTTCTTAGGTTTCCAGGTAGTCCTCTAGCTCCACAATGACCTTGTTAGATGACATCTGTGATGTATGTTTGAGAGGCTTTGCATTGTGTCTGTACACAGCAATGAGGCAAAGCATCACATGATCCGACGTCCCCAGGAGGCATGGGACCGTGTCACTTATAGAGCAGAATCCCATGTTTGTTCTGGTCCTTGGTGTTGCACGCTGAATCAAATGGAATCCGTTAATTTCACCCATCCCGTTGCCTCCCATCCCGTTGCCACCCATCCCGTTGCCACCCATCCCGTTGCCACCCATCCCGTTGCCACCCATCCCGTTGCCACCCATCCCGTTGCCACCCATCCCGTTGCCTCCCATCCCGTTGCCTCCCATCCCGTTGCCACCCATCCCGTTGCCACCCATCCCGTTGCCACCCATCCCGTTGCCTCCCATCCCGTTGCCTCCCATCCCGTTGCCACCCATCCTGTTGCCTCCCATCCCGTTGGCTGACTTTCCCACTGAAACATAACCGTAGACTGAATTAGAAATGACAAACCTTTTTGGTTTTGCGGCACTGAATGCCCCGTTCAGTGTGGCGAATATCCAGGTACTCTGGATTTTGTGTGTTCAGATCTGTAACAATATCAGCCCACCTAAAATGACAATGTTGTATTGGAGATTACGAGAGCAATAGAGCTGTGACCTACAGCTTCTTTCGATGATCAGGTTGATACCAACATACACAGACAAAACAACATGGTCAAGAAATATTTTATAAAACCTACTTTTTACAGTGAATAGCAGGATGTTTCCTGCTTGGTTCACCAATGAGAATCCAGTGCTCCATTTCATTACTGGGTAATGAACCCCTTAAAACAAAAGTAAACATTTTGTACAGATTATTACTTATTCTAACAGACACTTAATAACCCTTTCCTAACCTTCTAGAACCCATTTAAGCACATGTATGTAAGCATTAAGGAAAAGGTACCTGTAGGCTTTTGCAGCTTTGAAAGGTGTTGCCTCAAAGCCCACTGGACAGAAATAGTGGTTCTGACAGTGATAGATGTAGGCCATAGTGTCATCTTTAAGACCCTGTGTCAACTTCAACAACGCCCCCTCAGCTGAAACAGAGTGGACAAATACTGAGTCAAATCCTTTAGACCCTGAGTCAAATAAAAAAAAAAACATGTTAGCTGAAACAGAGTGGACAAATACTGAGTCATATCCTTTAGACCCTGCATCATATTAAAAAAATGCCATGTTAGCTGAAACAGAGTGGACAAATACTGAGTCAAATCCTTTAGACCCTGGGTCAAATTAAATGTATTGCAATACACCAATTGCTAACCGAGATATCTGTGCACCCCTACTTTAGACCCCAGGTCAACTTCAACCATGCCCCCTCTGTTGAAACGGCAAATATACAAAACAATGCAGACAGTCTAAGAACATGGCTTTATCCCTTAATTCACTTGTCACTGTGTGTATCTTGTTTCCCTCAGAATAGACTAGGCAGAATGGGGTAAGACAGACGACTGAGGAAAAAACATTTACAAAAATAACTTACATACCAAAATATTTCCTGATATTTGACCTCCTTTGATGTGCTACCAAACATGTTAACAGTCACCAAAAAATTCTAAATCATTTAAAACCTTATTTCCTTCCGATTGATTTCGTTAAATATCTGCCTAAAACTATTTTGAGTAGCTAACAGCTTGCATTTAGGGTGAGAGGGATTACATTACATTTTTTCAACATTTTAGGGGAGGTCTATGGAGGACAGTCCTTTGCCACTACTGATGAATGGACTGATGTTTTTTTAATTTCATTTAACCATCATCTAAACACTTAAGTCGATAGAGATCCAATGGTTATTCACAATGATGACCTGAACAAAATATTATATACATTGAGTTAGCAAGAGTACAATAATATACTTTTCGCACATAGCCAAAACGGCAGAAATCTGAGCATATCGTGACTTATCGTAACATACACCAGTTTGTTAGTTCAGAGGAGAGATGACACACTCAAAATACCCACGCAGACACTCACCAGTCTCCCCTGCAGTCTTGTGTTTGCCATGGGGCTTATACAGAATATAGGAACAGCCACGTACACAGAAATGTTCATTGATTTGCCGGAACCATCTGTTCACAAACAAGAGAAAACAAAAGTCTGACATGTACAGAAAGTTTTTTACAGCTGCAACACGTTTTACACACACAATTTTATTAAATAATTTCCTATTTAGTTCTGAAATATTTTTATAAAAAGCACTTTGGATTTTCAAAACCACAGAGCCAGCATAGGTTACTTCCTGCTGGCAATGTGCTCTGCCTAAGCACTGCTCAATCGACAGCTTTTTAATTCAGCCTCTCACTATAGGTTTGGCATGTGACTCTGCAGGCCACTCGGGAATGGTCCAAAATATTTACTTAACCATACTGGAACACCGGGTTAAACATTACAATCCAAAACAACTCAATTCAGCATATATTTTTTTTTATGCCTTACATGTTAAAGGTTTGCAGTATCTGAATCCGAAAACCAATCCTATTTGATTGTAGGCAGTTTATTCTTTCTATTGAATTATTATTATATATTTGTCAGTAAATACAGGACTTATCTGTGTTACATAAGAGTTCTAATATTATTTAATTGGTGCAAAGAACATTTCCACCAGGATATATGCTTGTTAAAATGGGATTACAATTCTTTTGCAAAGAAGTCATCAATGCCAAGTTTGGCTACACTGAAGAATGTACAATAACTTCTTAACACCTTTTGGTTGCTACATGACTCAGTTTGTGTACTTTCATAGTTTTGATGTCTCCACTATCATTCTACAATGTGGAAAATAAACACCCTTGAATGAGTAGGTGTGACCAAGCTTTTGACTGGTATCGTAGGTGTCAGGGAGTTCGGTGACTGCTGCACTAACAGAAATAAGGGGGCACGGCTGTAACTACCTCATCAGAGTGGCGTTGCCAGTGAATGGACCAAACTTGATCTCCTCAAAGGGAGGCTGGAACCCCAGGATCTGAAGAGCCTCCTCCTGGGAGATTGGTGGAAGACTGGAAAAACACACACAGAGTTTATACAGCTAATCTTCCTGTGAAAGGCTTTAGATTGGTAACAACAATGGAAGCACTGTAATCATGGACGCAGATTAAAGCAAACTACATGCCAATAATCCGGTGTCCATGTTTGTGTTGGTCTTTGTATGTTTCATGAAATGTGTGCCTTTCACTTTTATTATTTTTACAGAGAAATTACATTGTTTCATAGTTTGATATCCGATGGTTTCTCACCCTGGAAAATGCTCTGCGGACCATGAGAAACATCTTACGGGTATATATATATTTTTTTTAAACAACCGTTACAAATGTCAGCTTGACCACTACAAATCAAATGGAACTAGCGTGAGCACACTTAGGAAAATCGCTTTAATGAATTCGTAATTGGTGTAATGTTAACTTAGGGTGGTGTTATACTCTTTTAAGTATAGAAGACAGTCTGTTCCTACCAAAGGGTCTTGATTACCATTGTCCACACACAAAACTAGAGGAAATAACACAATGCTAACCTTCCTGCTCCCAGCGTGCTGTACAGAAAGTTCCAGCAAGAAACTAATGAAGAGATCCCACATGACGTCTTGTACTGGGGGCGGCTGATGCAGTACCTTAGAGACAGTGAGAGAGCAGACAGGCACAGAGAAAGGCGCAGAACAAATGAGACACAGCAACAGAGATCAATTGGGAAGTAGCGAGTTGATTATATGAACAGGGCCCCTCTGTTACTCACCGCAAGCCACATGGAACCTTATTCCCCAAGAACCTTGTTCATTAGAACCCTATAGAACCTGGCCAGTGGAACCCTAATAGTTCGGTACATTCCTACTGTTGGTCAGGCAAGGAATGTACCAAAGCAAGGGTCTCCAACTTTGAGGCAGTTTCTGCCTGCAAGCCATCAGAAAGAAAACTGACCTGTTTGACCACATACACTGACTCTCTTCAACTGGACACACACACACGAACACATACATACACACACACACACACTAAATATTTACAGTGCATCTGGAAAGTGTTTAGAACCCTTCACATTTTCCACATTTTGTTACATAACAGATTAATTTTTAAATGGATTAAATAGATTTTTGACGTATTTTCCAGTCTTCCAAGGTTCAGTATGAAGCTCGGTCAAGTTGGAATGTGGAGCGTCACTGCACAGACACTTTGAGGTCTCTCCAGAGATGTTTCATTGGGTTCAAGTCTAGGCTCAGGCTGGGCCATTCACAAACTTGTCACAAAGCTACTCCTGTGTTCTCTTGGCTGCATTCATAAGGTCATTGTCCTGTTGGAAGGTGAACCTTTGCCCCAATGAGGTCCTGATCACTCTGGAGCAGATTTTCAAAGAGGATCGGTTTGTAGTTTACTCTGTTCATCTTTCCCTCCATCCTGATTAGTCATCCAGTCCCTGCTGTTGAAAAATATCCCCACAGCCTCATGCTGCCACCACCATACTTCACTGTACGGATGGTTATTGGCCAGGTGATGAGCAGTGCTTGGTTCCCTCCAGGTGGGACAGTTGGCATTCAGGAGTTCAATCTTAGTTTTGTCAGACCAGAGAATCTTGTTTCTTATGGCCTGTGAGTCTTTAGGTGCCTTTTGACAAACTCCAAGTGGACTGTCATGTGCCTTTTACTGAAAAGTGGCCTCACTCTAGCCTCTAACATTTAGACCCTATTGGTGGAGTTCTGCAGAGATGTTTTTGCTGGAAGGCTGTTCCATCTCCACACGATCTCTAGAACTTTGTCAGAAAGACCATTATGTTCTTGGTCACCTCCCTGACCAAGGCCTTTCTCCCGTTCAGCCCTAGGATGACTGCTGGTGGTTCCAAACCTCCTTAATATAGGAATGATGGAGGGCACTGTGTTTTCCCCTTCAATGCAGCAGAAATGTTTTGGAACCCTTCCCCAGATCTGTACCTTGACACCATCTTGTCTTAGAGCTCTACAGACATTTCCTTTAACCTCATGCCTTTGTTTTTGCTTTGACAAGCACTGTCAACTTTGGGACATTATACAGAAAGGAGTGGCGTTCCAAATCAAGGCCAGTCAATTGAATTTATCACAGATGGACAACCATCAAGTTGTAGAAACATCAAGGGTTACCACTGGAAACAGGATGCACCTGGGCTCAATTTCGAGTGTCACAACACAGGATCTGAATACTTACGTCAATGTCATATTTATATTTTCATTTCTTTCCCCTGTATCCTCTCCTCTGTATAAAAGGTATTAAAATTATTACCATCTCCTGAGGTCCAGGACCTTCCTCTGTTTAATGTCATCCTGCGAGGTGTGGAAAGGAAGGTCCTGGAGGTTCCTGCTTCCTCCTAACATCTTCATCTTCTTAGCGCTTGCTCTTTTGATGTTGCCTAAAAATAGAAGATGTCTTTAAAGCTTGGGCACATACAGACAGTGACAAATAGCATGCTATGTCTTTTTATAGCACTTATCTGGCTCGGTCTGAATATGATGAAAAAAAATGCCTTGACAATTTTTTGTTATACTCATGATGACGATAATATCACTGAATTACATTCTCTCTTATTGTCTCCTATGTTCTCAACCTTGATTTAATTATTAGCATTTACTGAAACATTGTGTAAGAAAACACCCACTCCCAGCACAGCAATCCACCTTGTGTACATTTGAATGTTAATTACGGACAACATAGTCAAGATAAAAGAACATAAGTCATAATTAAGTCACAGTAAACAATATTAATGATTATCCATTGTCTTTTCACCATGCCAACCTGTGTACTCTTCAGAATACAAAACCAATAACAGATGGTCCAAAACCTAGTACCTGGCACATATTGCAGTAACAGATTAAACAACATGAGATTAACGCCAAGAGTTCACAAGACATCCGGACATACAACAAACATGTAGAACCTCACGTTAAAATGACGACAGGCACTCCTAGAAAAAGGGTTCCAAAAGACGGTTTTGGGTGGCTCCATATTAGAACCCTTTCTGAGGTATAAAAGATCTTATCTGGAACTAAAAGAACCTAGGGAATAAAAACAAGTAATAAAAGTGTGCAGCTGATGCTCTAGCTTACTTGTCCTGGGTTTTCGAGTTAGCACAGCATCAAAGTTAGTGGTATCAATTTCCCAAGCCAGGATAGGCTGGGTGTTGCTGCAGGACACTCCCTCCATGTCGAAGTCCTCATCCGAGGCCTCCTCTACCGGGGCAGTTTGCCCCTGGGTCGGGTCCACAGTGTTGGACTTCCCCAACGAGTCCTCCTGCTTGTTGAAAGCCGCCTCTCTGGGGGTGGTGGGCGGGTGGTAGACAGATGCAGCCTGGTTCAGGAGGGCGTAGTCTGAACACACGGTGTAGAACTTCTCTCTAGAGTGGGTGACGGGGCATGTCCACGGGTTTTGGAGGTCCGCGTTGGAGGCTCTCCGGGTCCGGATGGTGTCCCTGGCCAGAGAGGTCAGCAGAATGCGTTGGTCATCCTCTCTTCCTCGGGGTGATGGTGGGGGTAGCGGCTTGTCCTGGTCGTCTGGCTGACTCCCGGGTATGTTAGGTCCTGGGCCATTCTCCGTGTTAGGCATTGAGAGGATGGCGTAGGTTTTAGATGACAGAATTACTAGATCTGTTTGAAGTGGCAGGTAGTTGCCTATGCTGCTGGAAAAGAAAGGGTTAAACTACACATGGCGTTCTAAAAATACTGTTACTGTTCACAATCATTTTATTAAACACACAAATACAAGAACTTAATAGAAGATAACTGGATATTTTGTGTAAATATATATACACCCGGAGGATAAAAGAATAATCCCAATTTAATGAAAAACAAAACCTATTAAAAGAGGGGTGTTGAAAATAACAACGAAAAATATTTCAGATTTGGCCGATGAAGTGTTGAGAGGAAAAATAATCAAGCAGCTCAACCTCATCTAGATTTATAGATGAGAGAGGATTATTAAGTAATTGAGTAAAAAAACATGAGTGTATATCCACTTTATATTATACGGCCGTTTAATCACAGACCCTACGATAACAATGTTTATTTTGCACCCAGCTAGATAGGAGTGCCTGCCATCATCATCGATCATATCACTACCTGTCATATCGGAAGATGGCAGCAGAATGATCCATAGGAATTGCACGATCTTACAATATTCATGCAATAAAAGCGCGTAAATATTGTACACATACCTTTCATTATGTGGAGGAATTTAACCTTGGTAGTAAGCCAACTATCCACATAGCAGAGTTCTGTTGGGATAGCTTAAAACACTCCTGTACACTGATGTCCTGCTCCTTCCGTAGAATAGCAATGATGGGCTAAACCATTCTGTAGCTAGGGGACTGCAATTATCTCAAATCCCTCGATTTGTCAGGCCACAGCCATTCCTAAATTGAAGACGCCAAATTGTCGAAATACACTTTTTAAAATGCCCATCATACAGCTATGATGTTCAGCAGTAATTCGTCTCTTACATATATATTGTTTTGGTGTGGTGCATCTTTCCGGGTTTCTGTAACCAATCAGATTGGAGTTTTGTCTTGCGTAGAAGTAAGGTGCGTTTGATTAGAATGTCCTGGTTTTGGAGGCCACTTACAGCACATTATGAATAGGATTTAGAATGGACAAATTGTTAGATTGATTGTTCACCTTGTATATATGCATTGGCTGTACATCAAATGTAGATTATAATGAGGACTTTGTAAAGTGCATTGGATAAAATTAAGGGTTTCTGGGTATTTGTATTGAACCCTGGCCTACACTTCAGTACAGTAAGTGACACATTTCGAGTCTGTTGCAAACTTAAAAAAAAACCTCCAAGCAGGACAGAGGATGGGGTTTGTCATATAAAAGGTCTGCTATATAATTGTGCTGGTGGAGCAGGGTCTAAATGTTCCCTATTTTCTGTCTTTTTAAACTTAGGAGGACATGAGGTCTTAACCCACAACTCTGGAGTACCAGGCTTGACTCGTTGCGGTCCCTGTCCAAAGTCCTCCTGGTTGTGTTGCAGATCAAGACGATACCTGACGATTTCAGCTGCCACTCTGCTGACCCCTCCCACCTGTCTGTCCCTGTACTTGCCCATCTGGTCATGCCTCTGGTCTGGACTAGGTTTAAACAGACTCTGGGCTCAGCCCACATGCGTCAAACTGTTACAATTTGGGCTCTTAATATGTTAACCCGGCATAGCCAGAAGAGGACTGGTAACCCCTCAGCCTGGTTCCTCTCTAGGTTTCTTCGTAAATTTCAGCCTTCTTAGGGAGTTTTTCCTAACCACTGAAGTTCATCACTACTGTTGTTTGCTCCCTGGGGTTTAAGGTTGGGTGTTTTGTGAAAGCACGTTGTGACAACTGCTGATGGTTCAAAGGCTTGAAGAAGTTGGGTCACACTCAAGGCTAACTGATTTTTGGACTTCCAGGAGTTAACTGTAAAGCCGTTGTAGCCAGGGAATTCCGGTTGAAGACGTTTTCCCCACTACAGAGTCTGTAGGCAAGTGACTGTTAAATACTCGGATTCTGTTGCCTAAGCAAACATCTATTACCAAAAATGTTTTGTACAAGCACATACTGTAGGAAACTACGCACATTGCAGAGCAGTGCTAACATGAGCACACCCCACCTGGTGGACGAATTAAATAAGGACACCCAACCACGAAGTTGGGTTTAAAGCTAGTTTATTTTCAGTAAAATACTGAATTTTGCGAGTACTCACCGGTTAGACAGCGGTTGCTAACTATGTGCTTGTGCAAATAATTTTTTGGTAAAAGATGTTTGTTTAGGCAACCGTTGCTGCTTTGAGAATACGCATGGAGCGTGAATGCAAGAATAACACACAACAAGGTCATTATTTTAACAATATTTATTGTTGAAAAATTGAGCGCAAAAGGCTATAACAGCATATTATAATATCGGGCTTGTTTTTGAAGCCGCGAGAGTTGGCAACAGGTACGAACCTCGAATTACCGAGCGTGGCCACGTTGTAAACAAGTCGTATGTCCAGGAGCGTGCAAAGAATGATCCGCGTGTGCATCTTAGCATCAAAGCAAGACATTCGTTGTGGTAAATGCACTAATTTTAAATCTGAAAATAAAACTTGTTAGCTGTTCGAGTTGAATTCATACAAATTATTGGTTACAGAATTGTGTTCAGACATCTTTGTAAAAGCTTGTCAAATATTGCTGGCAAGCACGAACTAAATGTACGGACTTTGAAGATTGCAAGGACGTACAGTACCAAAAAGTTAGCAAAATGTATTTACAGATATTAGCACCAGACTTGCTACTACCACGGCCAACTTTTACGACCAGTGCGCAGACTTTTGACATTTTTAATATTCCATTAAATATTTCCCATCGTTATATGCAACTTAAACGTTTATATTTTCTGTTCTATAAACAATTTGTATGTCCCTGGCTGTAGTGACAATTGGTTGAAAATCTTGTTATACGGTCGGCTTTGCTTTTTAGGAACTCCAGAAAATACATTATCAATAGACTGCTGTAAGCCTATGTGGTATGAACGGGATCTGAATGATGTTCTCTTTGAACTGTTTCGCTGCCAATTTTTTTGCTTACATTACATTTTCTATTAAAACGATTATCTCCAGAGAATAAATGTAGTTTGTTTAGAACATGCATAGAAACTGTCTGTTTCTTTTAAGGGGCGAAATAACAATGAGCTCTGCTAATGAACATTCATCTAACAACGTTAGAGTTGGTTTTACTTTCCTGTCCATGAATGTCCGAAAACTAGGGAGATATGCAGTACCTTAGTTTAAACTTGTGATTGGTTATTTCACATCAAAGGTGTCTTAAGAGGTCCCCCGGAGGGCCGAGTGTCTATAGGTTTCGGCTCGTCTGCACTTGATTCTCCAACTTGGTCTCCAATTTGTTAGGATAACCGCGAACATGGTTGTGATAACCGAGTAAACCTGGTCAGGACAAGGGGACGTTTCTCAACATATTTGCTTCAGTTAGCTTTACTCAAAATATATTTGCTAAAATAAATAATAAAAATTGTCCTACTGTGCTTTACAATCATCAAAATGACGAAGTGGTGAAAGTCGACATGAAACATACTTTAATTAAAATGGGATCTAAAAATCCACTGTACGAAATTAATGGTGGAAGAATGCAAAGAGACGCATTTCCAGATGGCAAGGTTAAATTGGGATTATGACTCGTACTATTTCGGTCAATCTCGAGACCTCGAAGTGACAAGCCCCTTTCATTCACATGTCAATACTCTACATGAAACTCTTCACAAGTGACCTGACAGCACTACACTTATTCATTACCTTTTAGATATTTGAGCGGCTCTGCACACCATGGCTCCGAAGTTAGTGATTATCGACACTGACGCAGGAATAGATGACGCCCAGGCGATAATGATGGCCATGGCCGCGCCAGGTTTACAGATCCTGGGAATAACCTGCTGTTTTGGGAATACCAACGTGGAAAACGTCTGCCAGAATGTCTTGCAGGTGCTGTCAGTCTGCCAACACACAGAGGTATGAACCTGCACTCAGTGTGAAGAGTGCAGTCTGTCTTATTATACAACCTGCTATTGTATTTTCTCTTCAAGTGTAGATCAGCCATGAGATAGCAGACATTACATTTCGGTTAAGCATCTATATTAGCTTTCTATAAAACGTGCACACCTACAACAGACAGACACACAAACACACAGTCAAACATAAAACTCATCATGGGCAGGGCCGTCCAAGCTGGCACTGAGATCCACAGCCGGGACAGATAAGTATATGCGTCAGTGGAATGATAGGATCAAGGGAAAACATGAGTACGTTTACACCTTATTTGTACAGGCCTGCAGAGCTTCTTCTGTTACCCAAGTGTCATGTGTGTATTCATGTTATTTCCAATTAAATGAGCACATCACAATACCACATTTCTCCTTAGGTCCCAGTGTTCTGGGGAGCTGCCGTTCCTCTGGTGAGACCCCCCGAGATTCTGATTGACCCCTTTGGTACCGACGGGCTGGGGGATGTGCTGAAGAACAGAGACCCACTGTGGAAGGAGAAGATCCAGAGAGAGAACGCTGCCAGCGCCTTGGTCAGGCTGGTGGCTGACAACCCTAAACAGGTTTAAAGCGGGGAAACTCATCTGGGGTGACTCTCCCAAACATGTATTCACTCACAACAAACATACAAAAGATAATCTTCTTAAAGGCAAATGCCACTGTTTTATGACCTGATATTAGAGGTTTCCTTACACTCAAAATAGTTTTGGCCAAGAGAAACTGTCAATCAATAGACCCTTTGTGTTCAAGAGTGATGTATTTTGTGGGCGGAGCTGAACTGGTGGCAGAACGTGACAGTAACCTCTTTACAACATGTAGAAATATGGATCCTTCGGATGACTTCTCCAGTTATTTTGTATAGAAAAAGTCATATCACAGATATAATAATACAGTATTTCCCAATCATTCATTAAATGCTTGCACAAATACAGAGTAAAGTAAGCTAAGCTAACATAAGTATGAAAGCTTGTTTGCATGCTAATTCTGCAAACGTGCTTGCTAAGGATGCTAACTTTGGTTCATGGTGTTTACCATTGTGAAATAGCTTACTGAGAATGCCAGCTTTCTGGTTGCTGCTGTTAGCAATTTATCATTATTATTATAACTACATCATTGATATTGCCTGTGTGTGGAAAAACTGTGCAAAAAAAACTCCCTGAAATAAACATGGCCACTGCAGAGACAAGCATTCCAGATGATTTCATCAGTCCAGTCTGTCTGTTTAATGGCTTGCAACCATAAACACCTGCATTTAGCTTTAAAGGGAAGCTTCAACAACGGTATTCTATAAAAACGAAGGCCATCTTTTTTGCGTTCCTATTCTGACATCCAGTGGCATAAGATAACTTTCTCTTGCCCATATCCCTACAATTGTTCCTGTTGTTTTTTGCCACCACCAAACCTCAGTGACGTCCACTCCAAATAGATCTATAATTCGGGTTTTTTTGAACAACCGATAAAAACGTTTGCCACAACCGCTAGCGGAAAAGGCCCCTAACGTTTCCTCATTCCTTGACAGGTGTCTCTGGTGGCCCTTGGGCCTCTCACCAACCTAGCTCTAGCCATCCGACTGGAACCATCCTTTGCCTTGAACCTCAAGGAGCTCTTCATCATGGGTGGCAACATGGAGGGTAATGTGGCAATCACTTATTGGAAGCAAAGTGCATCCCAAATGCCCCCTATTCCCTCTATAGTACCCTCCATTTGACATCAGTCCCTAGGGCCCTGGTGGAAGGTACTGCACTGTGTAGGGACTAGGGGTTCATTTGGGAATCAGCCCAGGTCTACGAGCACTGCTCCATGAGCATTATTTCTCTGTTCCCTGGAATCACAGGTAAAGGGAATGTGACCGTATGTGGGGAGTTTAATTTCGTGATGGATCCCGAGTCTGCCTATGTGGTTTTGGAGGAATATCTCTGTCCAACACACATTGCAACATGGGAATATTGCTACAGGAATAAGTTGACTTGGGTAAGAGAATTACCAGTGCTCTGAACAGATTCATACTTTTGGGTGCAATTATAATTTCTCTTTCCAGGTTAGTTGCAGTGACATTCTATTTTAGAGAGTGGTGCCCAATATGTACAGTACCAGTCAAGTGTAGACCTAATCATTCAAGGGTATTTCTTGATTTTTTTACTATTTTCCACATTGTGGTATTATAGTGAAGACTTTTATTAAGACGTTGAGCTATTCATGCCATAACACGGACTAGAGCACAGACATAATAGTCTTCTGTGTGTACCAACCCGATCTTGCAGCAACAGAACTGATTGGTTGAAACATATTATAAAGGAAAAAAATCCACAAATTAACTTTTAACAAAGCACACCGGTTAATTGAAATAGTTTGGCTGCATTTCTGGCAAGGTCTCAATTGGACTTGAATTGACCTGACTGGATGAAAAAAAAAATTAAAGTAAATCAAATTTGACTGATTTGGTTAGAACAAACGCACTACCTCTGACCTCACGATTAGTACAGTATAATAATATGTAGTTCTGACCTACAAGAAATTATAATAACTTAAAGGCAGCTCATCACACATGCAAACATACGCTCTGGAATTCTGGCTACAGAGAATTTCCCTACAAGTCGAATTTGTAAGACACTATGGCAAAAAAAACAAACACGACATGCAGCCACGAGTAAAGCTTCTGAAAAACCTGTTCTTTACGATTTATTTATGCACTCGAGCACAAACTACAGAACCAGAAGAGGAAAGTAAATGCTTACTGTCCCAGTTATCACAAAGATAACTGTACATTAAGTTGATTATTTACCAACATTTTACCAATTGTAATGCAAGTTCTGGTGCCATCAGAGGAATAACCTCTGTGTAAATGGAACAATTATTAAAATGTTCACTGTTAAGCACATTGAATTGCTTCTATGTATGAATTGTGCTATATCAATTAACTTGCTTGCAAATGTTATCTTACATGAGAAATTTTATTACCCAGGATTCCTTCGATGAATTGATGAACCAGGATACACCTGCTGCTAGCTTCATGAAGACGATAACATCGAAGAGCTGGGCTTACTCCAGGGAGGCAATGTTGAAGGGGGTTGTGTACTTCGGTCCCGGCTTTGTGTCGTACGATTCGTATGCGATGGCTGCGTGCATTGACAGCAGCGTGGTCACGGAAAGCATTGAGTGTCCTGTCCGCGTGGAAATCCAGGGAACCATGTGTAGGGGGATGATGGTTCTAGATGAGAATAACATCCTGAAGAAAAACCACCATGTGTCAGTCATGAAGACCTGTGATCAGACCAAGTTTAGGAAGTTACTACTGGCATCTGTCAACATAGGAAGCAGAGAACCTAGCCTACTATAGCCTGGGTTCTACGTTTTGTGGAGTGTGGAGCATCCCTGTGGATGTCAAAGACAAATATTCAGGGGGGGGGGATCTGTAGTTTCTCAGAATCAAATATTTTACTTATACTCACAAGAAATACAGTAATGTGCTGTGTAGTTACTATTGAAACAATCAATTGTGAAAAGGCATATTAGACTGGTCTGATACATTGTTATGCTGTCCTACATTGTTATGCTGTCCTACATTATTCTGGTGTTGTCTTTACATGAAAATATTGTGGCAAGATATGTAAATTTCTGATTGGTCATGCTTACAGTGAATTATTATTTAGGAAACCTGCTGTTTGGATCTGTTAAGGAGACAGAAAAAGGCTTAATTTAAAACATTCATACTAGCTAAATTTCATATTCAGTCCATTAAGATTGACTTGATAAAAAAGCTTTTAAAACCAGTCACTACAGACTTTTGATTTGCAACATATGTATTAATGTGCACAATGTTCCATCTTATCTGTACCCTTTCAGTAAATCTCATTTTGTTACTGGATTTGTAATTCTGTTGTATTCATACTTCCCTGTTTTGTGTACTTGTTGTTCAATGATTTTGCTCGATACCATTGTACCTTTTATTAGTAAATGTAATTATTTAGGAAATATTACACATGTGCGTTTGTTTGGTGTTTAATGGTGCATCATTTGTTTATAAGTGTTTTTATATTACTTGAAAAATTTTTTGTATTACAGGTAAAAATCTATCACAATACTGACTATATTGCAATATTTCATGAAGTATTGAGAACTGTATTGTGAGGTCCCAGGCAATTTCCACCTCTGACAAGACGACGACACCAAAACACCCAAGCTAGGAAACTTATATAGTGTTGTCCTCCGATTTGTAATGTTAAATAACATGAATTTCACCTTTAGTTCATTCTGATGCCTTTTTATTTCATTTTTGTGACAGATCTCACAGTAATAATCCCATTCACTAACCAAAAGTTCTTTTAAACTTTTGAAAAAAAACGTTTTAAATACAAAACATCAACACTCCGGTTGTCCTGATTTGGCCATGTTCATATATCCAGTAACGTGAACAGGTATTTCTCTCTTTTTGCATATCTGTTACTGAATGTTTCAACATTTCAAAACTTAATACTAAATAAAAGTAATCTAATTGAACAAACGTATTCAACACCCAATCCCCTGTACCCCCATGAATAAGTGATTGCCCATTTACTCTCAATAACTTGCTCAATGACTAGACCCAAAACACATTGTAGTTTAAGTATTTAAGCAGAAACTTCCATACAGAACTTAATTGACGTTTTAAATTGTTTTTAATTCTAATTGCTCATTTCAGGTCCTGCAGTGACAAATTTTTGTCTGGCTATTTATTCGGCCATTCTACAGCTTTAAGTGTATTGGTTTCAGCAGATAGACATGCTTGTGTGTTTTAGATATTGACCGAGGTATGTCTCACACCCATTTAATTATTTGATACAGAGCAGAATTTACACCATGCATGACCTTTGATAAGGGGTCAGTACAGTAGTGTTTTTGACACCAGGCATAACAGGACCCATGTAAAAAAAAAAAAAATGCTCAGTTTTATAGTGAAAAGTCAATTATTTTGGACATCAGATGCTGTAATATAAGGCAAAAACCAAACACTGCATATCAGTGTTGGTCCGGTAAAACAAGGTGGTAGTGATGCATTTTTATGCCGATCTGGAAGACAATAATAAATTCCTCTGTTTCAGAGAATTCCACAGGAAGTGTTTGGTTGTTATCGTGTCAACTAAGGTCAGCAGAACCAGTTACTGAGTATAAGGGCACAATCATTTATTCACTTGGGTGTTGCCTAACTTTGTCCATTGAAAAGATGTACTGTGTGTGTGTGAACACACAGAATGTGTTTGTACGTCTCGGCTCTCTTTATTAAATATCAGGTTTTGTTAAAAACAAAATCAGTGACAAAATTATGCCAAAATTAAGAAATCCATTAAAAAGGACTAATACTTTTTCACAGCACAGACTGTCTGGGCTTGAAAGCAGACATTCCTGGTATTCCAGTTCCTAGCTGTCCACTAGGATGGATCCCAAATTGCATTCCCTATTAGGGACACCGCTGCAAGCCCTGGTCATTAATAATGCTTCCAATGTAGGTCATTTCCTTGTCAGCTGTCCCGAATGAAACAACATTTCTAATTTCAAACCGGCCAAAAACCTGGTCCCAGATCTATTTATGCAATCGTGTCAACGTCTTAACGTTAAACAAGGTGTTATGATAGCAAAAGCAGACCTGCAGCCAGGCTATAAAACCACCCTTATAAAACCAACAGAAGAAACATAGCTTCTTCACACAAAGTGCTTTAATAGCTTTGCACCATCAAGCGCTCTGGAGCCCCGTACCAACAGCCAGGCCTCACCCAGCTTTGCTCCTAACCTCCAGGGCAGCACCTGACCAGAGAGTTGTCACCCAACCCAGGTTTACATCTTTCACACAGACATTCCTGGTGTAGCATCAGTAAAAACATTCCATTTCTTTTTGTTTCTAAATTGGAAGTGTTCCTAAAATGGATACAAAGTCTGTGTTTATCTCCGACATAAATAAAAAGCACTTTATGCTGTGAACTAAATGGCTCTAGTTTTGGCTGGTGATACAAAGTGCTGGGGTAACAAATCATACTTCCAGACCACCTTTTCCAGACTGGACCTGTCAATAAAAATAAATAATACGCAAGTACTGTTTAACAACTGAAACCACAGCATGTTTCTCAGTGAATCCTAAATCAGAATTTGACATCACAAAAATTTTCAAAACTGGGGGATGTTTGCGTTTATCGAGTTAAGAGTGCACATCTTCTGCTGGACAGCGCCTTTGGGGAAACCGAGTTAGCCTGAGTACCAAGTCTTGGAATCATTGTCATGCCACATTTGGCTATACAATGACAGCAATGTGAGTTCTCAAACAGTTCCGGTACCAGGCTAAGACCCCTCAGTTGTTGGCGTTGCCCGTCTGGTTGGGCCAGGGTTCGGAGCTGCGTCTGCCCAGGGTGGGCCTCCACATGCTCCAGTAGTTGTAGGTGTGGCTCAACTCGGTTGGGGCCACGGGAGGAGCCGGCGCCACAGAAGGGGTGTTGCCAGCCAGGTCCGGGAGGGTGGAGGTAGTAGTTGGACTGAAGGAGTGTAGGGTGGGGTCTCCACTGGTGGACCAGATGGAGCTGCTGAAGGGAGTGGTGGAGGACCAGGGGTTCCTGGTACTTCCCAGCATGGACTGGAGGAACAAATGGATCGTTACTAGCAGTGGTTACCCAAAAGAACAAATAGAACAGTGTTTACCATTGTTATTCATACATCTACAGAGATCTGCTTTCCTGGACAGTGTAGGCGGAGCCAGCCAAGGAGATGGAGGGTCACTGACTGACTAGTGTTGTTAAATAGCATAGTGGTTAGAGACAGTCTCCCACAGCAAACCGGGGATCGATTCCAGCCAGGGACAAAACTCATTTGGATTAGTTGAGGATAAACTAAAACTCCACTGGTTACATGCTTCAGTACATAGAGTAAGCCAGAAGTAAAACAGTTTATGGATTTTTTGTGATGCACGAACTGCAACCGACATGTCGAACATCATTAATCGGTTGAAATATTGGACTCTTCGTTGAAACATGCTGTTGGGGAAAAAACACATCTCTCTCCCAACTAATCTGCTTGATAGAACTTTGTGAAGAAACAAGTTCACGACGTGAAAAACAAAGAAATGTATTAGAGTTGTATTTAGAAAATGAGAATGTTAAACCACTATGCTGTTGTGCGTCTTGGTGGTCAGAGCAGCAGTCTACACACCGTGAGTTTACCGCCAACCGATTCTATGCTACTGCGGCTATCTTTTTGCCGGAGCGCAGTTTATATTGCGACAGACGAACTGGCATTGTGATAAGTTGCAGGGAGACCAGAAATCCGTTTCATACCTACTAAACAGCCAACAGAAGATCTACGGTCTGTACCTACTGTGTACTTTTCCAATAAAAAGTGCTCACGTTCCTTTTCCGTAGCAACACATTGCGACCGAATTGCAGGCGACACAAGCCAGCCGATTGTCTTACCGCAGAAGGGATGGTCGCGGAACCCGAGCTGGTGGGCCAGGAGTGCAGGGGAAGATGGTCGATGTGGCTGGGGACGTCCCAGATGGAGGACGACACCGGGCTGAACTCAGGCCAGCTCGGCTCTGGCTCCGACGCCTTCGGGAAACTCATCTCACTGAAGACTGGAAGACAAGCACACGGCTTTTGACGCGCCACAGTCTGAATCGTAAGTGTAACGTGAAACCGTTCACACAACCCAGTGAGCAACGCAAGGGACCAATGAGTGTTAGTCTAACAAACACAACGACAATGGATTGGCTCACCACTATTGACCCAGAGGCTAATATCTTCTGTACGGGTGAGTAGGAAATGTTTCAAACTAGCCAACAATAGAATTGTGTTTTCCTCAACATCCTATGGAATCTGGAGCTGGGCTGGTGGGAAGTGCAGTCTACTGAGCCAGGAACCAGCTGCCTCCAAAACCGATCTACCACGGACTCCACTACTTACCACCAGTCAGATTGAAAGAGTTGTTGGGTCCGAATGCGGAGAAGGAGTTGACCGGGTTAAAGCCTGGGCTGCTGGTGCTGGGGTCAACCGGACTCCATAATCCAGAGCTAGAGACGATGCGTAAAGTAAGGGGTTCTTAGAAGTCACGGAGTGTGTGGTGTATGTTGGAAACGATTTGCCACAGTAACGTAGTTACCTGTCAGAGCTGTCGCTCTCCACGGAGGTCATGTGAGCTAGAGATTTCCCTTGGGTATCACATTTACCCGGGCCGCTGCCACCTGAAAACCAATGGTTCATTACTTCATGTACTCATTATTAAACAGAGGTAGCAAATGGTAATAAAAGGGTTTTATACTATGGTAGCAAATTAGCTATATTCTATGGTAGCTTACCATGAAAATGAGCTATATTCTATGGTAGCTTACCATGAAAATGACCTATATTCTATGGTAGCTTACCATGAAAATGAGCTATATTCTATGGTAGCTTACCATGAAAATGACCTATATTCTATGGTAGCTTACCATGAAAATGAGCTATATTCTATGGTAGCTTACCATGAAAATGAGCTATATTCTATGGTAGCTTACCATGAAAATGAGCTATATTCTATGGTAGCTTACCATAAAAATGAGCTATACTCTATGGTAGCTTACATTGACAATTTGCTATATTCTGTGTCCTCAAAAAGAAGCTATACCATGGGGTGTCTGTACCCCGCGGTGTCCTACCTGGGCTTCTGTCGTAGCCCGCAGCCACAGCAGCAAATGTAGGGTTGCCATTCTTTCCTGGGAGAGAGGGGGCATTAACAGGCTTGTTCCCTGGTGCCTTCTTCAAGTGGTTCTCACTACTGGCATTGAGAACCTGGCTGTATGTTCCCCTGGCCACCAGGCTGGGAGAGGAGGGGGTGAGGGAGCACGTCTTAGCTGAGCTGGTCTTCTTCAGGAAGGAGTCCGCGTTCCTGGTTTGCAAAGAGATCAGCTGGAGACTGTCCGCTTCTGTGGACAGAAGGTACGGGAAAGGAGGCCGTCAAACCGGAAGATGAAGGTATTTTTAGAGAACGGAGCCCTGGTCAATTGGGCGGTGCCTGAGACCCTCTCAGGCCTTTGTAGATGTGACCGAGGGACTTACGGTTGGTGGTTTTGGAGGGCAAGGGGATGTCCCATTCAGGAGAACCAAAATCCTTCTCTCCATCAGAACTGCTGCTGTGACCCAGCTCTGGGACCGACACCGAGACCCTGGACAGCTGCTTCACCACAGGAGATGGCCCAGCATCCTCAGGCTTCCCACAAGGCACTGGGGTGCAGAGACACAGACAAACGGGGTGAGGGGATGAGAGGAAGAAAGCAAGAAAGGGAGAGGGAGAGAAAGGGATAGAAACAGAGAGGTAAAGAGAGAGAAACAGGGAAAGATAGACACGGAGAGAGAGAGAGAAGAAGCAGAAAAGAGACAAATTCAGACCAGGGACACCAGATGAGGGCAAATAACTAACAACTGTAAAAAGTTTTTCAGTCCTTCAGCAGGCAAGTTGAAGAGCACGGTGATCGAGGAGCTTACTTCTGGGTTTCGGCAGAGTCCGTCCTTTAGGGACAGCACTGAGAGCTGGCCTGATGAGGGCTTTGCTTGTGAAGGTCTTGCGCTGTTTGTTTTCCAGGGGTGTGACATACGGCAGCTCCAGGGAATTGGAACCATCGGTTTCCTTTTTTGGGTTTGTTTGTTTCCTGACGTTTTTGGATTTGGTGAGAAGAGGGTCCTCTTTCTCTTTCTCCATAGTCACCGCTGTTCTGCCTTTCTTGTTCACTGGTTCCTGAACATGAACAGATGAAGACATTTGACGTGTTTCGACCACCTGGATGAATGGCTCATCATTCTGGTGCAGGATTGCATGTTCTTTTACACTGAACGTTTTCATACCATAAACTAAAACCTAACATTGAGTGACCAGAAACATGTGACAAAAAGGTATTTTGTAACCGACAGATATATTAGATAGACATTAAATTACATATGGATATAATCTGAGATATAGATTATTTATTGTATATCATTATTATACGACAATGCCCGGCTGTCCGTACCTCCCTGGCGGACGTCTCTACGTCTGGGTTGGAGGTCTCTGTGGTGGTTGAGGAACTGTCATCATTGTCAACCAGGGCATCCTTCAGCTCCTCGCCTGGAGGTGCTTTCCCCTTGGTTCTCCTCTCCTTCTCCTCTCTCCTCCTTTGGACTTTGGTTTTGCCTCTCAGTTGTCTCCCTTTAGAATCCAATATTCAACCAGTCAAAACAAATAGACAAGAGAGTTGTGACAGGCCAACTGTGCTGCGTAAAGTCTAGGCTGTGTTGTGATAGGCCTGTTGTTTTCTGTAAGGACTAGGCTGTGTTGTGTTTGGCTAGCTGTGTCCTAGTACCCCTGGTTGGGAACCACTGGACTAGGCTGTGTTGTGATAGGCCAGCTGTGTCCTAGTACCCCTGGGGGAACCACTGGACTAGGCTGTGTTGTGTTGTGTTAGGCCAGCTGTGTCCTAGTACCCCTGGGGGAACCACTGGACTAGGCTGTGTTGTGTTAGGCCAGCTGGGTCCTAGTACCCCTGGGGGAACCACTGGACTAGGCTGTGTTGTGTTAGGCCAGCTGTGTCCTAGTACCCCTGGGGGAACCACTGGACTAGGCTGTGTTGTGTTAGGCTACCTTTGGTCTGTGTAGAGTCAGATGTTGCGGGTTCCTGTAGAGACTCAATCTGTGGAGACTCCGGTCTGTCCAGGTCATTATCCATAGCCCCCAGGAGGCTGGCAAAGTCTGGGTCTTCTCCCCCAGAGCAGGGCCCTCTTTGGGGCAGAGACATGCCTGACCCAGGGCCCCCGTTCTGGAGTTCCAGGAGTCCTCCACCCTGCTGACCCTTGGAGCTCCGTGCCTTACGACTGGTCAGCTGACAGGAAGCTGGGGCACCATTGGCCAGCTGGGAGGAAGAGGAGGCTTGCATAGTAGATCGACTGCAGCTGGTTCTGTATCTAGGTCCATCAGGGTCCAAGGATGCCCTACTGTTTCCTGGTCTGCCCCCGGCCCGGGACCCCCCACTTCCAGACCCATACACCCCCCTGGTCGGGTTCTGCTGGGCCTCACTGAAATCATTTAAGCTGAGAAAATATAAAAACCCATTCCATGAGTGTAGTATTTTTTAAGAGGACAGCTTCATAAGCACAACTGGACAGGTAAGAAACGTTTCTTTTTTTACTTTTTGGAGTAAATATTTTGTGACTTACTTGGCATCACTTGTGATGCGAACTATTTCCCTGAGATCGAAGGGTCTGCCCGTCTCCATGGAAGCGTTGGATTCCAGAGACAGACGTCTCTTAAAGGGCTCCCAGATGCCCTGGGCCTCCAGATAGGCTGCAGCCATGACCAGCAGAAACATGGAGCTACGGAAGACAGGCATGTTCACATGAGATCACCCTAACCCCGGGTCTCTAGGTACGCAGAACCTGGATGAATCTTCAGGCCGGGGGATAAACTGTACTCAGCGCACGTGTACCAGGGAGAAATGGTGTATAAGATGTATAATTCAAAGGCCCAAAATGAGTTCACACCTCATGATGAGTGAGACAATGACATAGAGCTCCATTTCCCAGGAGGGCCCTGGCAGGGTTTCGGCACACGAGGCCAGCATGTGGTAAGGCAGAGAGGCGTTCAGGATGAACACGAACTCTGACCCCGTGTCGGTCACCAGCTTCAGCTCCCGAATCACTCTGGACGACGTGAAGTCCGGAGTGAACCTGACAGAGACACAGGGACAGGAAGTGAGTGGGCGACCGGGGTTTGTATGTCTGTAGGAGATTTTCCGCTATAGATATAACGGATGTAGGCGCGTGAGTGGCTAAGCGGTTAGGGGATCAGGCGTGTAACTGGAAAGTTTCCGGGTCCAATCCCGACTGGGCCAAATGTTGTTGTGTCCTGGGCAAGGCACTTCACCCTATGTTGCCCTTGGGAAAAAGGTCCCTGTACTTACTAGAAGTCACCTTGAATTAAACTCTGCTAAATGACTAAAATGTAAATGCACAATAAGAATTTGACAGGGAACCTGCGACATCCAAGGCGGACCACAAACCCGGCCGTCATTCTAGCGGCAAATTTAAACAGATATATTTATAATAGCAACGAGGCAATAATGGGGTCTGTTGCATTTCGGAAATAATGTAAGGCTATGTGCTGTGTCCAGGCACCTGCTTGGTGAATACATACCACAAACTCAGGCCTTCTTTGCTTAACTTGTGCATTTAACGCCCATTTCACTTAAACACACATCGGGAGTTTGCATAGCGTCCTCGTCTTAACAGCAGATAAACTTTAAAGATTTAAAGCCCAGTAACATTCTGATAGTTTGTCTTTGGTCACAAGTAGAAGTTGTGAGGCTGAGACGCTAATGACAAGCAAACAGAGGTGTGTTTAAAGGCTTTAATGGTAGAGGGAAATGAACTGGAACACCAATGAGCTCACTGACAAACAGAGAGGACATTTATCCACGCAGAAACAGAGATTTGACACATTGACAAACACAGTCAGTGTTTGCCCAGAGGCCTGATGTTGGTTGCAAAGTCTGTATCCAAGCGGACCTATTTCAGTCCCAGTCCAGACACTTCCTCCTCCCTCTGACAGGCTTCATCTAACCCCCTGAGGAGTCAGAAAGCTTCACCGTTCAACACCATGAAATGAATCTGCCTTGTCGTCCAACACCAGAATATATTCCCACAGCATTACAATGACTGTGACAAACGGCACTCTATTCCCTAGATTTGCCCACACGGCTCTGATTAAAATAAGTGCATAAAAGAGTGAACAAGGCGCCCAAGGAATGATATGTGGGCCAACTTACAGTATGACCAGGTCTTTCGAAGCGTTCGGTTGAAGTGCAAATTCTTGACAGTTGATAACTTTGAATCCATATCCTTGGCAGGGCAGGCCATTAATCTCAGCAGAGCGGATATAGATGGGGAGCAGACCAGTGTTCTCAACCCGGAATGTTCTTCTCAGGGTGAAGATTGGCTCCTTGGACCTCATCTCTGGACAGGAGCAGTTCAGAGGGGCCACGTGTTAGTGGACAACAGAGTTACTTATCTCAAAAGGGGCCTTTGATGCGTATTGTGTTGCTCTATAATACAGAGTCAGTATGTGTTGTTACATCTAAACTACTCAAATGTGTCGTTGAGATCTTCTGAACTATTCTTTCACATATACTGATAGCAGCCCCCCCCCCCCGGATGAAGTCAAACTTTTTTTAGGACTCTACTACCCAGAAAATTAGCCAACATCACAAGGTTAATGGGGAAATGGTCAGGTTTTTTTTTTTTAAATCTTGAAAGGTGCCTATTTTGGAGAAAATAGATTTGTAATCAGAATTAATGGATATACAGGACTTGCAGCCCATCCTGAGTGTTAGGGTGAAACATACTCTCTGTGCAGTCCTTAAGCAAGGCTTCAGTCATCTTGAAGCGGAGAAAGCTGCCGGGACCAGGAGGTTTTCCGGCTACCTTGAGGCTCTCTCTGGATCCTTGGCCATGAACCATGATCATATCTATCACCGTTAGGTTGTTCCTGTAACACACACACACACACACACACACACACACACACGTTAGACAGCAGGCAAGTTCTAGGTTAGAACTGTCTGGAAATGGACACACGCAACCTGACAGAGGACTTCACTGTTTAAATAACCGCAGTGACGCGTTACAGCCGTATCCATGACGAAGAGTGACTGTAAAAGGGGAGACAAGGTCGCCTACCGCACTATCACCAGGGAGGACACGGTGTGGTTGCTGACCGGGGTGAACCTCAGGCTGAAGGACTTGACCTCTCTAGGCCGGAGCAGAAGGTTGTAGACAAACGGCCTGGCGGAGCCCTCCTCAAAACCACCGCTGCTCTTTTCCACAGAAGACTGGGAAACGACAGACGGCCACAGACAGCTGTTAGAGGACAACTGACAGGCACAGAGATCTGTACAGTAGTTCCTGCAGGAGCTGTAGACCCTGGTCAGAGGTATGGCGCTAAATTGTGCCAACTGGGACCCAGACGAGGATCTACCCATTTATGGGAGAATCTCCTCCACCCTCATCTGATGCTGTCCTGTACATTCCTGTCATTCTTAATAGGTCCATAAATCCTGACTGACCATACAGTACGGTACTCTACCTGATTCTTGTGGACCTGGAATTCCAGTGTGTTTGTATCGATGTTGATGTTGGACAACTTTCCCAGCGGGAACCTGGGAAGACAGTCAGCGAGGGTTTCTGTTGCTCAAATCAGGTCTATAACAGACTGAGCGGATAGTGAACGTGCTTAGCGCTTTCCTTCAGTGGTGTTTTTGGGGTCCAGTTTTTACCTGTGTGCGAGTGTCCCAGCGAACACGGAGGGGTTTGGGTAGAGGGCCAGAGGAAGAACCTGCACGTAGACTGGGACATCTGCCGGGTTTTCTAGAAACACCTCTTCCTCCTGACAGCCAAAGAAGAGTTAGACCTGTGTGTGTGTGTGTGTGTGTGTGTGTGTGTAGCTATGTGCATATAAATAGTGTGTATACTCACAGAGGAGCTGTTGGTATTGGTGAGAGGGAAAATGATTGGTTGTGAGGAGTTGACCAGCGACGGCCAAGCCTGCTTAGCTGTTATTGTAGCCTGAACGTTCTTCTGAAGGTCTGTATTCACTTCAAACACAGCCTCCACCCTTCAACAAAACAGACAATCATTAAGGACTCACAGAACAGTCCGATGTCCTGACAGAACTAGTCAGGACTCACAGAACCGTCAGATGTCCTGACAGAACTAGTCAGGACTCACAGAACCGTCAGATGTCCTGACAGAACTAGTCAGGACTCACAGAACCGTCAGATGTCCTGACAGAACTAGTCAGGACTCACAGAACAGTCCGATGTCCTGACAGAACTAGTCAGGACTCACAGAACAGTCCGATGTCCTGACAGAACTAGTCAGGACTCACAGAACCGTCAGATGTCCTGACAGAACTAGTCAGGACTCACAGAACAGTCCGATGTCCTGACAGAACTAGTCAGGACTCACAGAACCGTCCGATGTCCCGACAGAACTAGTCAGGACTCACAGAACCGTCAAATGTCCTGACAGAGAATACTGGGAGTCATCTGCTTCCCAGAACTCAAAACAGAACACAGGATCATCAACCCGGGTCCACTGTTAATTCTCTGTTCCCCTTTAAACAAGGGACTGATTTAGACTTGGACACAAGTGGAAAAATAGTCATTCTCACGCAGAACAGAAACTCATAGGGTACCAATTACAACAGAGAAGCAGCTGTACTCAAGAACCTGTAGGGAACAAGGAGGAACAGAAAACCAGCTGTACTCTAGACCCTGCAGGGAACGAGGAGGAACAGAGAACCAGCAAGCTCCGGACCTTCTACACACTAGCGTTGACCAAGGCCCACAAGGACCAGGTGGACCTAAGCCAGAGAAGAGGTTGTGGGATCCTCCATCCAACTCACTCGTGTCCAGAGCGTTCCTGAAGCTCCCTCCATCGTCTGAGGAGTTTCTGGTGGAGGTCAACATCAGCGTCCCAGATGTCCTCCTGAAGGGTTAGCCCGTGGGCCCGGGCCTCCGCTGCCCCCCAGAACCACAGCAAAATATTAACACCACCATCACATCGGCTTCACAACTGTGGAGAATTTACAGGTAGACTGACAACATGAAGACAGCCCAGCAAAGTTCCTTTATAGGGCCACAACAATCCACCAGAAGAGCTTGAAAAATAACTATGAGCAAACCAACATCAGTCTTCTGAGAAAAATTTGGTTTTAGTCAATATTCTTAGTTTTCTTTAATTTACTAAATATGCTCATAAGGCGCTCCAGAGATACTCACATTTCAAAACAAACGGCAACCCCACATAGCAATGGTCACCACAGTTTAAACTGGCATCAAAATAAATATTAGCAACCTGCAAAGGGCGGCAAATTAAGGGGCGAGATTAACTTAAGTTTTACCAAAATAGTGTTTCCATAAGAACAAATGTATTTCCAAGTGAACTGTGAGTGAGCACACACCTTTGACTTGCGTCGCGGCTCTAGCTCGTCCTTGTTGCTGCGTAATCTTTTGTAATAGAAGCGAACATCTTCGGTTAGGGAACGAATCTGCTGCAGTCTCACTCTCTGGGTGAAGGAACTCTGGATGCTGAAAGTGTGGTGAACAATCTTCCCCTGAGGACAGAAAGCCAGCGAGCACAAACAAATCAGACAAGGGTGACATGTGACAACGCCCACAACACCACAGCCTCATGCCACATATTTGGCTTGTGTCAAGAGCGTGAAAAGTTTCCCTGTGCCAATATTTTGTCGCCTCTTGGGATGTTGTTAATGTCATCAGGTAACATCTTCTCTGACCAACAGTGTTAAGGGTCATGTTGTTAATGTCATCAGGTAACATCTTCTCTGACCAACAGTGTTAAGGGTCATGTTGTTAATGTCATCAGGTAACATCTACTCTGACCAACAGTGTTAAGGGTCATGTTGTTAATGTCATCAGGTAACATCTACTCTGACCAACAGTGTTAAGGGTCATGTTGTTAATGTCATCAGGTAACATCTACTCTGACCAACAGTGTCAAGGGTCATGTTGTTAATGTCATCAGGTAACATCTACTCTGACCAACAGTGTCAATGGTCATGTTGTTAATGTCATAAGGCTACACAATCAAAGGGAGTAAAACACTCAAAACCATGGATCCTCTAGTTTGTGCGGTGTTGGCCATACAGGGTGACCTCCTCCTGTATGATCCAAACATTTCTGAGGCGACATATTGACAGTCACTGATTTAGAGGTGTTGGGAACAGGAATCACAGGGTCATCATGAGATGAATAAAATAAACATTATGCAACAGGAGACATATGAGGAGACTCACAGGAAAGGATTGTGGCAGGATGATGTGCTCAGGAGAGCTGCTCAGCGTCCCCACTGCTATCACAGCCTTCACTGGGACCGTTAATATCTGACGAAAACAGGATCGCACACACTGTCAATTCACACAACTGCATCAAAATAATAACTCCTCAAGTTTCTTACATTACGTGCACACGTAATCTTTCCCCCATGTTCTCATCCAAACTTGTCTTTGAACGGTCTCGTGCCTTTTTTATTTGTTTCGTTGCAACCAAAAACAGCTTAAAAACACAAAAACTGAAAGAGAAAGACGTTTAAAAGGAGGTTCTGAACAACCAGTATTAACTAGTGTCATCCACAGTTGAGAGTTCTGCCGTGGAGAACAGATTTATTTAATTTTGGTTCCGTTCATTAAGTGTCTTACCTCGTAGTCCGTGGTGATGTGTACAGCCCCATCATATAGGCCTTCCAGAGATTTAGCCACCAGGGTCACTCTAAAGGCAGCGTAGTAGCCTGATGCTAAAATCACCTGAAGACACACAGGTACAGACATGATCCTGATGCTAAAATCACCTGAAGACACACAGGTACAGACATGATCCTGATGCTAAAATCACCTGAAGACACACAGGTACAGACATGATCCTGACGCTAAAATCACCTGAAGACACACAGGTACAGACATGATCCTGACGCTAAAATCACCTGAAGACACACAGGTACAGACATGATCCTGACGCTAAAATCACCTGAAGACACACAGGTACAGACATGATCCTGACGCTAAAATCACCTGAAGACACACAGGTACAGACATCATCCTGACGCTAAAATCACCTGAAGACACACAGGTACAGACATCATCCTGACGCTAAAATCACCTGAAGACACACAGGTAGACATCATCCTGACGCTAAAATCACCTGAAGACACACAGGTACAGACATCATCCTGACGCTAAAATCACCTGAAGACACACAGGTACAGACATCATCCTGACGCTAAAATCACCTGAAGACACAGGTACAGACATCATCCTGACGCTAAAATCACCTGAAGACACAGGTACAGACATCATCCTGACGCTAAAATCACCTGAAGACACACAGGTACAGACATCATCCTGACGCTAAAATCACCTGAAAACCCGAGGTTCAAATAGGCTTTAGGAATACATTTCTGAATACATTCTGGCAGCCTGTTTGTTGGTTGTATCCCTTACAGTTTTTTGGTGTGAGGCAGATGTGTTGTGTAGTTCTCTGTTGCGTTCCAGAGCTGCTGTCCTGTTGCCTCTCTCCGTCCTGAGCAGCTCCACAGAAAGACTGTCTCCGGTCACCAGCCACAACTTGATCTCCAGCTGGAAGTGTGGCATGGTCAAAGGTCAGGGGTCAATGGCTAGAGGTCAGCAGGGGGTTGGGGGTGGTTAGGTCCTTAGGGTATGACTCAGTGTTACAATAGGGACACAAACTATTACATATAATTTCACAAGGAAAAAAGTTAAGGAACGTACCAAACACTGACCTTGTGATTCTGGACAGGATTTGGTCGTTCAACACTTAACTATTCTATAAAGGGTGACTACTATGCTTTTCCAGGTAAATATTCTATCTGTTTTGCCATATGTCTCCCTTAAGCTCCAAACTGTAGGTGGTTAGCTCCAATATTGTCTCAGCATAGGAGACTAATCCCTCTTCTGAATGTGTAGCATTTGGAGATGTGTAGAACTTTAGATGGGCTGCCTGTATTTACAATTAGCGAATGCTCGCTTACACTTAACCTGCCTACTCCATAGAAAATCCCTAGCAATGTTATTAACTGGCTAACCCTACACAAAAACACACAAACCCTGGACTTGTGCGTAAATCCATAAATTGTGTCGGTGCATGAGTGGCGTCTGACGTCAGAACCCGCCTCAAACACACAGCTCTTATCTCTGCACCCCCCGTGATAAAATCTGGACCTCAAAACCAGTTCCCATACTCATCCCCGATTTCCAGGTATTTCCAAGAAATTCCCCATGCTCCCGGGCAAAGTGTGGTGTGTGTGTGTTGTCCGTGTGTGTGTGTGTATGTACTTCACCTCTATAGGATTGCTGTTGACCACTACGAGCACAATGCTGGTGGTGTCTGTAGCACTGCGGACACCAAAGTCCACAAGGTTCTCCGTCAGACTGGGTGCCAGGACCAAAGGCTGGACAGGGCAGAGGACAGACTTATTAGAGCACCTGCTTACATGCATGCGTGTGTGCATGTGTGCGTGTGTGTGTGTGCGCATGTGTGCGTGTGTGTGTGTGCGCGTGCCTGCGTGCGTGCGAGATCCAGTTCATATGTACATGAGAGGACATGTGTGTGGCAGGTTCCTGTCAGGAAAAACGCAGTTTCCGGGTTTGACATTAAGTTCAGTATAAACTCTGGCGTGACGACACTTGGAAATATGACCCACCGGGCACAGAGTTAGAAGACGAGTTACGTTCAGGCTTTTATTAAGTACAGACATAAAGGTTCGGTTATTGAGATTCAGGTCCACTGTAGGGGACAGGGAACACGTGTTTCTGTGTTTCCGAACCCCAGAAGGACAGAAAGGAATGCCTGTGTGTACCTCTAAGAAGCCCGTGTAGGCCCGGACGGGCAGGTGGAACTTGGACGCGTTGGTGATGAGCAGGATGTTGCTGTCGATGTGGATGGATGGTCGGACGGGCCGGAACAAGAGAGAGAAGACGTAGCGAGTCTCGTGAGGCGGGATCAGCACCGGGTCACTGCAGTTCTGGACCTGGACAGAAACAGGAGAACCACACCGTCAGGGTTCTGGGAGTCGTGGGGTGCACCACCTTCAACCAGGAACCGAGAGGTAGGGGGTTCAAGACTCACTGTAAACATGGTCTTTGCCTCTTGCGGCAGAGAGACGTTGTGGACTCGGATCGCAAAGCTAAAGGTATTGGTGAGGAAGATGGGTCTGACCACCGGGTCCACGGGACTGTCTCTGATGTGGAACAGGGTGGCTGTGTGGTCAAATCCCAGATAGCTAGAGGAGACAGAGCTGGCATTAGGCTGTGTGATCAAAACCCAAACTAAGCCCAGTCATGGACAAAAACCTACAGACTAAGACTGGTTCTGGACTAAACCCTACAGACTAAGACTAGATCTGGACTAAACCCTACAGACTAAGACTAGATCTGGACTAAACCCTACAGACAGACTAGATCTGGACTAAACCCTACAGACTGAGACTAGTTCTGGACTAAACCCTACAGCTTAGTCTTCTGTGCTCTTTAGTCCAGCACTACAGTAGGCTTCATACAGTTAAGTAAAACAGGTGTACAATCTGCTACACATAATTTGTGTTTGAAATCAGGTAACAGTCAGTGAAATGAATGAGAGAGTTCTCACCCTTCCAGAACCTCTGCTTGGTATGGGATTTCAAGTTTTGAGTAGGTTTTCTCTTTTGCCTTCACAGTTATTTTACCAGAAAATTGAAACGGTCTTCGTGCTTTAGATGCTGTTAACAGAACAGAGATGTTATATGCAAAGACTCCACAAAAACAGCTATAAATATCAAAAAAAAAATCAAAAACAATACACTACCATTTATAGCTAAACAAAATAGACAAACCAATCGCTTGCCTTTCCTTTCCCTTTAGGGAGTTCAACCTTATGGCACCGAGGTAAAGGTTCAAACTAACCAGTTAACATTGTTTCCCTTAAATATTTAGCCATGTAGAAGACTAATTAAATAAACCACTGTATGTCTGGGTTTTAAGTTCACGGCTCAAATAGTCAGTGGCTAAACCAGTCAGAGGTTCACAAGACTTACCATCAAAACTAATACTCGCAACTTTGGTATATCTGCCCTCTTCTGCTTTTAGTGTGATTGCCTTGAACTCTATTGTAACCGCTTCATTTGACGGCGTTGTCCGCACACTCTGTGGAGAACAAGACAGTGTTAACTTGGACCTGGGCACAGAGGAAACCACACCCAGGAGGCCGGAGTCAGGAGATTTACCGTTATCGGGACATCTTTAGTTCCTGAATTTAGTAGATGTAAATTCAATTGTTTCGGTCGATCCTGTGACCGCAGTGTACCAAAGTCCAGCATTTCTGTAGAGGAGTAAATACCAGGAGCTGGAGAGAAAAAAAAATACTATTTCAGGCACGTTTCTCAGACAGGCAGACACAGCCGTCCCCAAACTGCTCCCTTCACCAAGCCGCTCCCTTTGCTGAGGCAAGGGGCTGAGGCAAGGGGCTGAGGCAAGGGGCTGAGGCAAGGGGCTAGGCCGTGGATTTGGACAAGGAGACGGGAAGACAGGAGTACCTGAGGTGACCTCCACCTCCACAGGCAGGATGATGAACTGGTCTTGGTCGGGAGCACTGGTTTTGATCCTGATGAAGGCTGTGTGGTTGTCGGCATCTCTGGACGAGAAGCTGGCTCTCATCACCCCCTTTGTCTCAAACGGGGGGATCTCCTGAAAGGACAATCAACAGTTATTCGCGGTAATATATTTCTGACTAAAAGCTAAACCTTTGTCCGCATGGAAAGCCGAGCGTCGGCCACAAACATTCTTGAAACCTCTTTGGGGTCTTCCAGACATCTGCCGGTATGTGAAACTAACCCATAATTTGGTGGTTCCTCCTTGCTGACCTGTGGGCAGCTCCAGGTGAAGGTCCCCCCCACTGGAGTACATCTCCACCACCTGCAGGTACACAAAACCCAATGCATTGTGACTCCCCCGTGTATCCCCAGACACCCGATGGTTGGCCTGCCGCGGTTCAGGGGCCACGTTACCGGTCTCGTTGTCAGACACTCCAACTGGTGAGTCGGTGCCTACCTGCAGAGGTTCACTGTGAGGGTTGTGGATGTTGATGAGAGGAGAGAAGCTGCTGTTAACAGGGACCCTGGCCCCGATAAAGGGCCGTAGTCTGTAGGGGTTGGGGATACCCACCCCAAAGACCTAGAACCAAAAATAGCACCAATCACCTGTTACGCCCACCCAAACCTGGCAGATCAACCTTATTAACAAATGACCAATAAATGAATCAGGGTACTGTTTACATGTTTGGCTTTTCATTTGACAGAAGAACGGTGAAGTCATAACGTCCACGTTACCTGGTATGTAAACACTCCGTGATGTGACGTATTTATAAATAAAGTATTTTCTACATTCCCTACGCCCCTGGCAAGGAACACCACGTCAAATGAAGTGTTCCCCCCTGGAGGGATTATCTGAAACAGGAGAGGGAATGTCATTAGTGGGTGAAACGTTTGGTTGGAACCACAACAGGGCGGCAGGCAGCCACTCTCCAGTCTGCAACAGGTCAGCCAAGCACCTGTTGGGCTTTCACAGACAAAACTCAAACTGACGGGAGAAATGTAGCCCCTTTGCAGTGTACAGAGACACATCTGACCCGAGACGAGGAAGAGGAGCACACTACCGGCCACAGAACAGGGGTTGTGCTGCCTGGAGGACGGGCATTGCCGGGTTACCGCAAAGCCACTTGGAACGGCTGAACTACTCCAGTTACAAGGAGTCCCTCAGAGTGCTTGATTCTCGTTCAGTTTGTTAACTAATTGGCCTTGTGACTTGTTGATACACTTTCCAGGTTTGCCAACTGTCTGCCCTTGTGACACTTGACACATTATCTCCCCGCTTCGGGTTACTGATTCGGCATGTTGAGGCTCCCCTCAGGCCACAACCTCTACTCCCCCGTCCCCAGGCCACAACCTCTACTCCCCCGTCCCCAGGCCACAACCTCTACTCCCCCGTCCCCAGGACAGAAGAAATATAAAGGAAGATGTGGTCAAAAGTTTTTTTGGGGGTGGGGGTCGCCAGCTTGGTCCAGTCAGTGTGTGTAGGGTGAATGTCAGGGTGAGGTCGCCATCCAGTATGAGGCACGGGTGTGGGGGTCTGGGACGGGGGTGGGGGTCTGGGACGGGGTGGGGGTCTGGGACGGGGTGGGTGTTTTGGATGTCACACGCGAGTGGAGACACAGCACTATGACCCGGCTTCCTCTACAGAGCTGCTCAGCGGAGCCCACTACCCAGGTCGCCCATGGAAATAGTGAGCGGTGATTCCAATGAACAACTGGGACGGTAAAATCATCCCAATGGCGTAATCATTAAAGAAACAGGGCCACGTAAAGGCTGACATAACAGGGACATGAACGTTCACACGCCTAGAGAGACGCAGGAGGCCGACCGCGAACAGCGACAAATGGAAAGAGAGCATGAGATAGTGAAAGGAGAGAGAAATAGAGAGTGAAAACAGAGAACAAGATAGGGAGAGCAAATAAAGATGCCAAGTCTCTTAGAAGAGGAACCGTTTAAGGCATCTGGAAACATCTCAGGGTTTTCGCCAATTTGTCTCCGCTGTCACTGGCTGTGTCCTCACAGTCCACGTAAACACGCTCATTTCTTAAGTCAGGTGATCCCTGGCTGTGTCCTCACAGTCCACGTAAACACGCTAATTTCTTAAGTCAGGTGATCACTGGCTGTGTCCTCACAGTCCACATAAACAAGCTCATTTCTTAAGTCAGGTGATCACTGGCTGTTCCTCACAGTCCACCTAAACACACTAAATTCTTAAGTCAGGTGATCACTGGCTGTTCCTCACAGTCCACGTAAACACGCTCATTTCTTAAGTCAGGTGATCACTGGCTGTGTCCTCACAGTCCACGTAAACACGCTAATTTCTTAAGTCAGGTGATCACTGGCTGTGTCCTCACAGTCCACGTAAACACGCTAATTTCTTAAGTCAGGTGATCACTGGCTGTGTCCTCACAGTCCACGTAAACACGCTAATTTCTTAAGTCAGGTGATCACTGGCTGTTCCTCACAGTCCACCTAAACACACTAAATTCTTAAGTCAGGTGATCACTGGCTGTTCTACACAGTCCACGTAAACACGCTCATTTCTTAAGTCAGGTGATCACTGGCTGTTCCTCACAGTCCACGTAAACACGCTCATTTCTTAAGTCAGGTGATCACTGGCTGTTCCCCACTTACCCTATTCTGGAAAAAAGACGCATGAAAATGCGCTGTTGTTGCTGATATGGATATTAAACTAATTTCTTCTGAGCTGGGATTATGCAAGTACACTGTCTCCATTTTCGGCATCCCAACAGGCCTGGAAAAAGAGAAAAAAAATGTCTAAGGTGAGCATAGTAGGAGGTGTACATCAACATCCTAAATCCTCTAGATGGGTGCATGGAAGGAGGTGTACATCAACATCCTAAATCCTCTAGATGGGTGCATGGAAGGAGGTGTACATCAACATCCTAAATCCTCTAGATGGGTGCATGGAAGGAG
>JACXGJ010005841.1:0-37130 GCA_016801105.1 Esox niger | reverse complement strand
GCAGGCCCAGAGGACATTGATTTTGGATCAAGATGGTAAGAGGAAAGAATCTACGTGACTTTGAAAGAGGGTTCATTATTGGGCATGGATACTGGTACAGTTACTTCAGTCATAAAGACTGCTCAACTGGTTAATATTTCAATAGGACCTGTGATTAAGATCGTAATGCTCATGTATTTCTGTGTTGGAAGGAAAAATAGGAAAGCAACTATTTCCTATATGACTAAGAATGTCAGTGCTAGATGTGTTCAGACTGTTAGATGTGTTCAGACCTTTCCTTATTTATAATGTTTTGGTTGATAGGCATGTGGATGAAAAGCGTTTAATTCCTATTCCTTTTGTAGTGAATGAAACATTATTTGAACAATACAAGTCTACTCAAAGCTGTTGGAAAGGAGCGTTCATCAGATAGTTGAACCTCAGATTGAAGAGGAACAATGCGGATTCTGTCCTGGTCGTGGAACAACCGACCAGCTCTTTACTCTTGCAAGGATCTTGGAGGCGGTCTGGGAATATGTCCATCTGGTCTACATGTGCTTTGTGGTTTTGGAGAAGGCATATGATTGGGTCCCCCGGGAGAAACTGCGGGAGGTGCTGCGGAAATATGGGGTGAGGAGGTCCCTTCTTGGGGATATCATTGCGGCTTTTTGCAGATGATGCGGTCCTGATGGCATCATTGGTTTGTGACCTCCACTCACTGGACCGGTTTGTAGCCGAGTGCAAAGCGGTTGGTATGAAGATTAGCACCTCTAAATCTGAGGCCATGGTTCTCAGCAGGAAACCGATGGAGTGCCTCCTCTGAGTAGGGAATGAGGCTTTATCCCAAGTCAAGGAGTTCAAGTATCTCGGGGTCTTGTTCACGAGTGAGGGAAAATGCAAATGCAGGTCCATATCAGCCTGTGTATTCCTCGATCCATTGAAATCAGTGCTTATTTTCTGTGAGTACACCGACAATAACAACCTAATGGTACTACTCCATTTCAACTAGCATATTTCTTTAATAACCTCTGTTGAAACTTTTTTTATATGGTGGAAATCATACAAATGGCTCCTTGGACTGTGTGAAATTATTGATAAACAGCAAGGTCTTCGTTCAAAAACATTTAATGAAGAAGATAATTTTGATGGCAAAACCCATGAGCAAAGGCACTGTTGTTTACCGTATGAATTAAAATGATCAGATCATCCTTGTCATGCTTTATAGAGTTTGTGTGTAATTATAATATTTAGACAGTGTTACGTTCTATTTATAGAAAAATAAGATCCATTATATATTTTCTCATGAACTTGGCAAAAGCTGCACCTAATAACCTGGTTCCTGTAGTTTAGATGCCAGTTGATGCAACCAATTCTCTTATGAAGTCACGTAATTAGTTCAGATTATTTCAGGTTAAATACACCAGTCTCTGGGAGTCCCTACATTTGGTTTGTACAATTGATAACAAAAACATCCTCATTGCCGACCTGAGCTCATGCAGCTGTGTGGTGACGGGAAGCTATCGCAGCTAACTCTGAATTGGGTAATTACCCGTGCTGACCCATTGACTTCCTTATATCTCCCTTTATAATCAGGAAGGACCTGAAAAAACAAAGCGGGACGTACGCTGAGAGACAAAGAGATGAGTGGGCCTGTAAGTGATACCCTGATAGCTTTGATGAATATTTGAGAGAGTTAAAAGAGAAGTGTATTAGTGAGGGAAATTATAGCAGTAAAAGGAATTACTGCTTACAGAAACCTCTCTGTTTAGATTCTCTCTGTAGGTTGCACATTGCTAACCTCAGGAATGTTTACATTGACCATTTGGCATGGGGGTTACTGTCTTGGAAACCTGATCTTTGGTAGCTAAACATGCCCTTCAATGTATATATCCGCTAGTAAACAACATTACAGTGAGAAGATAGAAGAGATTGAGTGAGATGGGATTGAGGTTGTGTAAGGATGACCAGGTCTGCAACCTCATGAACAGGACTCTAATGCTGCAATAAAAAAAGAATTAGGGGGCGAATACCTATGCAACCAATGATTTTCTTTGCACATTATTTTGTATATTAATCTAGAAACATTTGTAGATTTTATTTTTCACTTTGTCATCATGGACTTTTTTGTGTTGATTAGTAGCAAGAAATGTAATTATATTTATTTAGATTTCATATTGAAATAATAGATTATTTGTGATTAGACTGTTAAAAATGACTTTTAAAAATGAACACAAATGTGATTATAAAGTTATTTGTGTAATGAGCGGTATATTACCAGAGGCTTAAATAATAAGCAATAGTTGGGTCATAAACTTACTTTTTCATTGAATGTTTGGGAAGCCTGATAGAATAATATTACTGCTCCATATTGATGTACTACTGAATATACAGATACGGTGTTAAACATTTTTCATAAAGGTTTTGACACTGAATAATACACTGAATACTCAATAAAACAGTGCTGTGATGTGAGAATAATTTTAACAACATAAACATGTGTAATGCTCCATAGTTTATTTAAGGATAAAAATACACATTGAACATTGCCATCATACATTTTAGTCATCAACATTTCTCCACAACCTTACAATATTCCATACTGTATCAGGACATAAAGTACATAATAGTGAATAATACACACATTTGTCAAAATGTGATTCTCAGTACCAGCTATACAAAAACAACTTTATTTTTTAGTCAGTGGATGAATTCAAGGATGATTAACAAAATATTTCAATAATGTCATCAGAAATTGAAGAAGATGGATGGATGACTTAATTGACTGAAGCAATGATGTCAGAGACTGAAGATGATCCTCTGCTGCCCCACTGTCTTCGCAGCTATCCAATCATTTTAAAGGCTATTCTGGCCAGAGTGCCCCAATTTACTGTAGAATAAATACAGGTTAAAGAAGGGTTTTCTTCTTTTCAATATATAAGTTACTTCTTATTTTTAAGTTAATAGTTTTGAAACATTCTGAAATAAGATCAATATTTGACTACCACTTAAAAAACATTGTGAGGTGTTAGCTTTTACACACAAATATACAAACATTTATTATATAAAATACAGTTTTGCCTGAACAGTGATGCTAATTCATCGAAAAGTTGGAGTTAACGATGTATCTGTCCTCGCCTTTTCCCTCCTTACCTTACTTTTTCTCTACGGATGTTGATATAAACTGATTCTTCATACATTTGCGCTAACAGATGGAACAGACTGTAAAGAGACACACAAGATATACAAACAGATAAGTAACTCACGTGGTGCTTCATCTGCAGCCTCCTTCCCAGGCTTCAGAGCAGCAACAATCCTGGCCACAGCCTCTGCACATTTCGGAGTGTCACATTTCCGATTGTCCAGTTGCACTAGCGCTGAGGAACAAATACATTTAGTGTTACCAAATATTTCACATTAATATTGAGGATGGATAGTGTTGTGTACACACACCCTAAACACTTACCTTGCTCCAATTCAGCTTTATTTAGTGAGCTTGCTAACAGCACCCCCACAAGAGCGAACAGCAGTATCACACTCTGGAACTTCATCCTTAACTGAAGCACATAGAAACAATTGTTAATACACGCACGCACACACATATGAAATGAACTCTGGTGTGTTAAGTATTAGTCTACCAACTACACTCCTATATACACCTTTCTACATACATCTCTTCATCCATTTGTCTAGGGATACTCTCCTATGTAAATTTACATACTTGTCTGGCAATATATTATGTTCACTTATTAACATTGTATCATCGTCTAAACACTAGTCTACTCCTACAGATCTACCCATGTGTATACAGCTAGGAAAATTCTCATAGAAGGCAAAATTACATCTAAGAGCAGAAATATGCTGAAATATGGATTGAAGCCTGGTTATCAAATTGATGTCTTCTCGTCTTTAATAGTTCAGAAGTTGTTTGTCTCTCTGGCCTCTCCAGCTCTGTCTTAAATACCTGTCTCTAACTGCCCCACCTTGACACACCTTTTACTGTCACATTAGCCTGGAGTATACTCCCTCCTTCAAGTCAAACAGAAGGAATCCATATTATGGTTGTGACTGCTGATACTACCATGCCAACTGGGCAAATGAAATGGGAATTTTTATGAATGACATCAAGAGAATTTTCAGCCCTACTCTCCAGACTAAGAATTTTCAAACATGTTTTCATTTATGATACCCGATATTTCATTATGTTTTACAAAAACCTTTCTGCCCCTGAGGTGAGATACTACTGTAGCTGTGGGCCTGGTTTAGCCTATTGTGTGCAACGTTTTGGGGTGCGTAACACAAAGTAATGTGAAAGTAAAATAACAAATTACTACGCCCAGGAAGTAATAAGTCAATAATTTAGCTACTTTTGGGGTATGTGTAATAGACTACATTTTATGAGTAATGGCACTAACACTGGTTACCACACAGCCATATGGTTAAGACCAGATCAGGTTTCTTCCCTTTATGAAGGGCTGGCACTTCTGAAGTTAATCTTTAGTGATTTGTCTAAATCACTACACCTGCTTTTGTGCACCTGACTGTCATTGGCATCACTCATCTCATTTAGTTTTCTTGCACGTTCTGATGAGTCTTTCTGGTGGCTATTGTTACTTTTTTCAATCAACACTAATGGGTGCGCATGGGTTTCATATGTCAAGGGACTAATAGGAGGCCAATAGAAAAGGGCCAATAGTGGATTTACTAGAATGGCCCTATTGGCACCAATATATGGGAGATCAAATGTATTGGTTGATATCTACCAGATACCACGCAGCACCCTCAGGGTAGAGTCCATGCCTCTGCGGATTGGCACTGTTTTGGCGGCAGGTGTTCATCAGGAGGACAATCAGTATATTAGGCAAGTGTTTTGGCTCATCGGTGTATAGTGGCTTTTCAAGATAGAAAACTTACTAAAATTCAGCCCCAATGGCAAAACATATGCTCCATTCCAAGCTAGCTGAATGAGCCATCTGCAATCTAACCTTTTTCTTGGAACACAAAGATAAAACCATTTAACTTGCCTAAGGGCTTTCTTCGTGTCAAGACTATACATTGAGTTACCTCACAGAATACATTTTCATGAATAGTTGCCTAAGGATGAAGATCAAATTTTTGTTAGGAGTGAGCCCAGTCTGATCCGAAATGGCTAGTTTACCAATCAACAAACTGAACCTGCCAGCGAGAGTTTAAGCAAATACCTTTTTTACGTGTTTAGAACAGAAATTAGTATGTATTTCTGACTTCTTAAGGCTCTTTTAATAATCAATATTTGACTGTGATAACAGTTTCACAAATTCAGCTGGAAGTGTACCATCGATATGAAGTGTGCCATCAGAAATGTATAAAATATTTTTAAGACAGATTTCCATGATCAGCAAATCAGTCTTCTATGCTTTTATTAATTTATTCTCATTTTGACTAAGAAACAAATTCATTGGACATTGGTTAAGAATTAAATTCACAGCAACGATCTGTGATCATTACAGTATTTAATGGAAAGAACAACGGATTTCTCACCCTTCTGGGCCTGAGACAAAATGTAGCAACATTTTGGTTACTCAGTTACCATTTTTTTCAAAACTGTAAGCAGGTTTTACATTGACGGAGAACAATAAACAAGCTTAAATTATCAGTGTTTCATTTAGAAAGTTCACATTGAAATACTTGTTCATGTTAAAGTTTGATAGGATTTGAATCTATTATTGATAAAATACTTTTTACTATCACTATGCTGTTTGTGCTTAACTGATCATTGCCCATTCTTTTGGCTATTATACTGTATATCTTTTACATAGTTTTGTCAACTTTGTTCAGAATCACCATCCTAAGAGCCTATATTTCAGGGGACCTCACTGGGATTCAAACCTACTGTCACGTCCTGGCAGACAGGCTTGTTGTGCCAGTGAGATCCAATGCCCTCATTTGAAGCACGGACACCTTTTCATTGTCGTTATAACTCTCTCATTTGTTCCTGATCTTCTTTATTATTTAAGTTCCCTAATCCATTATGTGTCTTGTTGTCCTCTTTTTATTGTTACTGATAAATAACAAAATAGGAACAAAGCGATAAAAAATGTTTAAATGGTTAAAAGAAAAAGTTGTTATTGATCACTAACTAAAAGTTTTGGTCTAAAATGTTTGTGTCATGATTATTACCGCTTACGGATTTTGTATTTTGTGCACTTGCCCTTTGTCAAAATAACAGTCTTAACCTGTAATACAGCAACGTGCTCTCAGGACACACGATTTCGTATGATATGTGAGGTTATGTTAGGTTACATAACAATGCGCCACTAAAACATATGATACATTACAACATGCCTAAAACGTAACATATTTTACAAACGCTATTACAACATATACAATTTTACAATCGCTAATGAAACGTTAAATAACATACAAACACCAGACAAACATATGATATTTTGTAACGTTATAAAAATGTAGAAATAAATAAAAAAATTAACAAAATTCTCAGCATGTGTTTCAAAGCAGCATCAGAAAGATCAGGGGGCAGTCACCTTACCCACTGTACCACACTGGATAAGTAGATCAAGGAAGACTAACAGCAACACAAAGGTCACTAGAATACGTCATGAATGCATTGGTCCGTTAAAGTTAGGTTTACATTAGGCATCACAACACAGCACTGGGGTTAAGGTTAGGGTTAGGTTTGGGCTAGGATTTCAGCTACGAGCAGGAAACAAAGAAAGTTAGGTTAAGGTTTGGTTAGGTCTTGCAGCTCTGGGGTTCAGGTTAGTGTTTGGGTTAAGGTTAGGTATCACAGCACTGGGGTTAAGGTTAGGGTTTAGGTTTGGGCTAGGATTACAAAGAAAATCACTTCAAACATATTCATGTGACACCAGCATACACATTCATGAGCCTTAGTTTCCTGTGTGGAGCAGTGAGAAGTGCACCTGTCTGGGAAGTGGAAGGCCTTTGGTTCAAAACATGGCTACATGTTTTTCTTTCTCGCTTCAGACTCTAATGTAATTTTACTTAACGTAATTTATCTTACAAAATTGTCTGGCTGAAATTTACGTAAAATAGTCAACGTAATCATTCTGAGACCAGTCTGAATATAGAAGTGGAAGAACCTCATCATATATCCTGGTGGATGGAGATAAAATAAATTAAACAAATATGTCAATAGCAAGGGATCTGAGAACTTTCCTCCATGCAGAATATTTCCAGTTCCTTCAGAATCCTTTGATTCTCCTCTTATGCTGATTCTACAGTTTTAAAGGCTTTAAGTCAGGGGACTTGAATGGCCATTGCAAAAATTCTGTGGTGAGTGAGAAATGTTTCTGTGCATCTGGACAAGTGCTTCAGTTCCTGCATTTCAATAAAAATACATTAGTTAGATGTATGCCACAGCAATACCTGCCTTGTTGGGATGGAGACATGATGGAGCATGTCATCATTATTTACAGATAATTTCTTTGGCAGCTTGTGTGTTTAGGACTGCAATATACCAGTAGGCACTAAATTCTGAGTTGTACAATACCTACAGACCGTGACTGCTTTCTTATGCAGCTAGTTAGTTGGTTGTGTTTAAAACTACTGTTTAGCCCTGGCTCTGAGTTAGATGTCATTTGTTCGAAGTTTCCATTGGCTTTATTGGTAGCCTCTCTGATCAGATTCCTCCTTGGAGGGACAGCCTGAACTATGCAAATTGGTGGTGCCACTTGCCTTTCACTTCTTAGTAATGGTCTAAACGCCAAGCGAATCTTTCCCAGAAATCTTTGTATACCCATCCCCTGACTCCGCCTTTCCACAACATTATCTCATAGATGTTTTTGAAAGGACCATTCTGCCCGTAATGGATTATTTGCTTTAAATTTCACTACTAAGCAGTGGAGTCCATTGGCGTCATTTTGTATATATTTTGTTACTGGTGTGCCATCTGTGCTATATTCATATACTTATTTGTATACAATGTATTAGGAGATGATTTTAGAATTGTTTCGCCTACTTAAAAGTAATGATTCAGATTATTAGTATAAAGGGTGGAGTCTGACAAACGGCACGATCGTGTCAGTCAACGCAAGTGCTCTTACGAAACTTGTTCCCTAACCTTTAGCTATTTTTAGATAATAAACGTTTACTGTTGAAGAATTCTGCTGTATGTCTCGAATCGTTCTATATACAATATTGATCTGATCATGCCTCTCACATTCACCAATTTATTAAAAGTGAGTTAAAGTGAGTATTCTTAACATATCTCAATTCTGTGATGGAACTAGAACTAACAAAAGTAAAAGCCACCACCCAATAAAGTAACAACACACACGGGTTGTGGAAACGATTTTAGCTGTACAGGCAGACAATTTGAACCAGTCAGAAACATGATGTGGCGTAGAGCGCACTATGAAAGAATAGTGCAGAGTTGTCCTTGCTGTTTGGGAGAGGAAAAGGATGAAGAAAATCAACCCAAAGGAAAATGAGACAGAGACTTTTCTTTACCTTTTTGGTCAAATTGTGGCCAAGAAATCACTAAAGAAGGACACCAAAATTAAGAAGAGACTTGCTTGGGCCATTTAATGGATGGAAATCTGTCTTTTGGAATGATGAGTTCCCTATACCTTTGTGGGACACAAAATGAATGAACTGATTTCCTTATGTGGGGTTCCCACCATAAAGCATGTAAGGAGGTGTAACGATGTGGGGGTGCTTTGCTGGTAACACTGTCTGTAATTTACAGTCCCCTCCAAAATTGGAACGGCAAGGCAAATTCCTTTGTTTCTGTTTTTCACTGAAGACATTTGGATTTAGGATCAAAAGATGAGTATGAGTTCCATACTTTTGGAGGGGACTGTATTTAGAATTCAAGGCACACTAAACAAACAATGCTGTGGTCTGTAGGAAGTAGGCACAGGCATGGTAGTTTAAAGGAGGTCATTTTGATTCAAGATACTCGAATAACATAACAAATGCAACAATATCTCACGACAAACAATAACTGACCCAGTACTGAAAAAATTACAGAATTAAATACAAGGACCAACAAGACAACGCAGAACAGATGAGCACAAGAACAGGTAAACGATATGGACTAAATAACAAACAAGGACAGGAACTCCAAATAAGAGCATGATGCTGACAAATAATTAAACCAAAACTAAAACAAAGACTAGAATGATCCCATTAGGCAGGAATATCATATGGATTCATCTGAAGTAGAATTACATGATAGCCTTTTCATTCTTTGGGGGTTTGGTGAGGCTGACCAGACAGTCTCAACCAAAATAATATTAATTATAATAACTTATTCAGCTTCTATAGATGTTTTCATTACAAAAATACCCACAAAGCACTTGCATTTAAATAAATAAATAATAGGAACAGTAGGGTTAGGACAACAATGTTCAACAAGAGTGGAAAGTTTTGGGGATACAATTCTGGCATCGCATAAGTGTAGTCACAATATCAGATTGCATGGAGGAATGGTCTCAGATTCTGTTGATTGTGGCCAAAACAATTTATGATAACAGCATATTTTCTAGATTTATTACACATAACGTGAAACATTTTAAGCCTTTTTTGTTTCAATCTTGATGATTATGGCTTGCAGCTCATGAATAGCAATCAATCATATTTATTCAATAAAGACCTTTTTACATCAGCAGTTGTCACTAAGTGCTTTCACCAAACACCTGGCCTTAAACTCCAGGGAGCAAACAAAAGTAGTATTGAACTTCAGTGGCTAGGAAAAACTCCCCAAGAAAGCCATAATTTAGGAAAAAACATAGAGAGGAACCAGGCTCCGAGGATTGATCAGTCCTCTTCAGGCTGTGCCGGGTGAACATATTAAGAGTTCAAATTTTAATAGTTCGATGCATGTGGGCTATGCCCAGAGTCTATTTAAACCTAGTCCAGATTGGAGGCATGACCAGATGGACAAGGATAGGGACATCAATAAAACAGTATCTCGAAATGTTAGAATAGGAAATGTATAATACAGAAATGTTGACCAAAGAGCTCTTATCTGCTATTTAGTTCAAAAACCTGCAAAGGTTTACGATGTTAATTTATGCACTCAATACTTGGTTGGGGCTCTTTTTGCACAAATTACTGCATCAGTGTGGCGTGGCATGGAGGCAATCAAACTGCTGAGATTTTATGGAAGCCCAGCTTTGATAGCAGCCCTCTGTTCATCTGTGTTGCTGGGTCTTTTGTGTCAAATTTTCCTCTTGACTATAAGCAATAGATTCTCTATGAGGTTCAGGCGAGTTGGCTAGCCAATCAAGCACAGTAATACCATAGACAGCGAACCAGCTGCCAAGTCCTGCTAGAAAAGTTAATCAGCATCTCCATAAAGCTTGTAAGCAGATGGAAGCATAAAGTGTTCTAAAATCTCCTGGTAGATGGCTGCATTGACTCTGGACATAAAACACAGTGGACCAACACCAGCAGATGACATGGCACCCCAAATCATCACCGACTGGGGAACCTTGACACTGGATTTCAAGCTGGATTTCTCCTCCAGACTCGAGGACATTGAAATCCAAATGAAATGCAAAATTTACATTGACAGCCTGTGTTGATTTTATATTTACTTCAGTGCCATTTTCCGGAAATGGCGGTTCTGTAGCCTTCATTCTAAACAATAGGTCTGACTCAATCCTCTCACAAAAACGATTTAGTTATGTTTGAGGAGGTTTTTCAATATTTTACAAAATTTCAGTTTACACATACACCGCACTTAAAAGGTAGTTCACATAATAAGCAAAATGTGCAAGACCATGGTCGAATTTTGACAACATATAGCTTTCATACAATTATTTTTTTTAATAAACTATCTATTTACAATCATAGTTTTACTCAAATGTTAACGAAGAGGTTCCAAGTTAATTTCATGGTACAGTGTACATTCTGTTGTATCATGTGCTAGTGACATACTGTGCCCTCAATAATTATTGGGACAGTAATGTCAAAATTGCTTTTGCTGTACACTCCAGGAATATGAAAATACAATTAAACGATGAACATGTATACAGAATGTCACTTCTGTCAATTTCAACACATTTTCCCACTCAAGATTAACACACAGAGTTGCATCCCATTTAATACAAACATAAGTAATGGGACAATTAAATGTACAAAACCATGACAGCCATCCACAAATGGAGAAAGTTTGGAAAATCTCAGATGTGGCTGGCCTATCAGAAGTGGCTGGGCCACAGTAGAATATTTACCGTTTTAGTCTTGAGACACTCCAATGTTGCTTTGGCCATTTTCTTAGGATCATCTTACTGCTGATCTGTGATTTTCCTCCCAACATGAAATATCTTTGAACCATTCATTTTAAGCTTACAAATGGTCAGCGCTTGCATTGATAACTAAACATTCCTCCCAACCCCTTAGCTCTACCGAAGTGATACAATAACTGCTTGTTATTTTCAGACTGTTACATGTAAGATAGGAATGAAACTACTGGTACTGACAATACCTAAAAATACAACAGCAATGCATCCATAGTTTGAAGGTAAGAGAATTACTGACATATATGGGACAACAATGAAACTATGGTACATTGAAAGTTATGCAAACAGGTCCACCTAATGGAATGCTGTGTCCATGGGACCAGCAATAGGTCTCATGGAACAATGCATTAAACCTTGCCTTCAGAAACCAGTAACATTTCCATGACAACAAGCATTGACTTAATTGTACTGACACACAGAAACACCCACATTTGTGTACCCAACTGCTGTTTCATTAAAAACCTATTTGTGATCATGTTTCCACAGTAGCTATCCTGCTAGAGAGCTTATTGAAGGAACAAGGCCAGGGTTGTAGGCTGCTAGCAAGCTTCACTTTTATAATATGAAATTGCTGTCTCAAGCTAGGCTGGATGTAAATAACTTGTGTGAACATTAAATCTTTAGAAATACAGCAGTACTTGAAGCCATTCCTTTGTTATAATTAGTAAAATCAATTGCATAGAATATGGTCAGACCTATAAAGATCAGATGACTGATCCAAGCAGAATCTGCAACTGCCTTGGGATGAGGTTACATCAACACTAGCCGAAGGATTGATTAAGGAGAGACGTTACACCCAATGATATGAAGCAATTATACATTTAATTTAATACAAAATTACCTTGTGTGTGTACCAAGTTTATACATACAAAAAAATGCAGGACTCACACTGGCAATCTGGACAAATCTTAAATATTATCAGTTGGGTTTTTGACAGTGTTTTTGTTCCCGGCGTTCCTCACGCTAAGAAAAGCCTTGAGACTGGCCCTTTGTAAAAATGTAAATTGTCCCTGGGCCAGTTTCTGAAGCCAAAATGTCTTATCAGGACAAACAAGTCCTGCAAAAAAATTTACAATTTCAGCAACAAGACAAAGAAAACATCGTCCAATAAAAATCAGGATTGTCACTGAGTCTTATGTTGGTAAGGCAGCTTCCTGCGATCTTTGCCAGCATTCCTCTTCCTCTTCTTGCTCAAGAAGTTCTCCAGCTTGCCGCTCTTCTTCAGCTCGCTATACTTCTCTGCCAGCTCCAGCTTCTTCTTGTCAGCTGTGAGAGGGTTAATAACAGGTCTTTAGGTGGATAAAGATAACAATAATGGACCTTTTGATAGTGATGCTGTCTCATTCTTTTGGTAAAAGTCTAAATAATAAGTACAAATGTATAGAATAAAAGTAAAGAATACATATATTGCTTGTATTTTGGTTGCTATTAGGGGACATTGTAGTGTGCATTGGCTGCTCAAATGGACATGGACAACAGAGCCAATTTACCACTGTAATAGTTGTCTTTCTCAAGTAGCCAGATATGTATAAAGTGCATCAGAGCGGTGTCCGGTAGAGCACGGGGGAGCAGGTTAGGATACCACAGCTAACTAATTTTGAGACTGTGAGAATCTCCGGCAAATTCTTCAATGTGCACAGGGAAGCAGACACAGTGATCTGTGAGACTTTCCAACGTTGCTCTTCGAACACCTGAATACGAACACTTTCGAAGGGGTTTCAAGGAACAACGAGTTAAGGAAGAGATGTTTGGGAGTGGAAGTGTATTTAGTCATTCGTTTTCAACAATTCTCAATGGTAGACTACAACAGAAAATACATCTTTAGCTGAAAATGCAATAGGAAAATTACCAGCCCGATAGGAAGACTGGCCGATGAGAGCCACTTGCTGGACGCCGTGTTTTTACATGGGTCAGCAGGCCTTTTTAGCCAGGTTTATTTTACAAAAATTACCACATAGTAAATAGACTTTTCAGTAGAGCAATTTGTAGGGCCCAGTAATTTCCAGTGCAGAGAAAACACACAAAATTGCAGAATCCAGAAAACACGGTATTCAGACAAATAGGGAATTGAAATAATTATATTTGTTTAAATAAAAAAGCGCATAATTTTAATATTGCCATAATATTACTAATAATAGTTACTGGATTTTGCCTACTCTATGTGCAATGGATCTGAAAGAACATCAGGCACTACCAGCTGTAAATGCAGTGCGCGCACAGGTTCCTTGGTGCTTCTAAGGCAGAGTCTTGTGGAACGCTTTGTGCATAATGGAACTGTAGTGAAGAAAGTCTAAGTGACTTTACACAAGAGTTTTTTACAAAGCCGATGGCCTCCTTTTTTGCAATATTTGCCAGTACACTATTAATTGAGAAGAAAACATTTCTGTAACGATCACCTCAAACACAAAAACAAGGAAAGTAATACATCAGTGTGCCTTTTAAGTAAGTAACCCATACGGTGTATAACATAGTGATGCAAGGTGAGAATTCAGCCACTTCTGGTAAACACTGCAGGTGTTCTGATGAGATGCCAGAAGGGGTGAATTATTTATTTCGGTTTATCATTCATTATTTTTTGTTGTTCGACTACAAAAATGGAATCAAAGATTTTTTTACTTTTTATTTTAAAAAGAAATCAGGGAATTGGAAAAACAAAGACAACAGATTTCATAGGGCCCGCACTTACCCATAAAAACAATTCGTAATACCTTACATTCTGACTGGCAATACACTTACATTTTTTCAGGAAAAACGGTTTAAGTCCCTGGCCTGCCATCTCCCTTTGTTTCTTCTTGAACTCCAGCTCCTTCTCTCTCTGCTCCTCCCTGGTCTTCCTGGCACGCTCCTGGTTCTCCTGAAAATAGAAAACATGGAATAAGTGAGTAAGTTGTTAAAACACCATGCAAGGAATACAAATATACTAATGCACTGTTGAAAATCCTGCTCATTTAACCCATTCCACTCATGGGAAATCATGTGCCTATAGAAATAGATCAAAGTGGTAATGTTTCATAAAGGGTACTGTGTAGAAACCTGCCTCTCAACAATACCATGACTTGTCTCATCTTCCCTGACCAAACAAGATACTAGCTAGTCCAGGGTTGTTTAGAGTGGGAAGTATAGTATTGAGTGTGTCTACAGTGAGTATAAGGAGATTACAGGGTCATTGCAAACACATAGGCAGACCGTTAAGTTTTAAACAGGGAATGATATTATGATTTATTTTGTAGAAAATATTAGATTAATCATTTACTGCAAATGCCTACTGGTCATATTTGCTTGATTTTGTTAGTAGTGCAATAAAAATCTTATTTGGACATTAAAAATATACATTTGAAACCCATATGCATTTACAAACAAGAAACAAGAAACTATGATTAATCAATTAAATACAAAAAGGTGAGGACCCTGTTCAGCTGACATAACATAGTTGAATGCACTCAAAATGTTCAAAAGGCCAAGCAACCGAAAGGTTTTTCAGCTTTGTTTCAACAAATAATAATGCTACAATTGAAATAAAGACAATTAACTAATTAGGAAGTGCCTTGGCCCTTTTTGGAGATATGTACCATACATTTTCATAAAATCCGTTTACAAAACAATTTTAAGATCCAGGACCATGAGAATATTCCTGGGAATGTGGGGTAGGTGCAACACAGGACAAAACACTACTATGTGATTGATGCGAGTAACTGCAGGCTCCAAATTGACAAAACTGGTACAATAATTCCAATGCAATTAACAATATTTAGTACCTACACATCCTTAGTAAACAACAGATACAATGGTAAAGTGCAATTTATGACACAAGCAGAACATAGCTAAGGGAATTTTGTTTTAGCTCTCCTAGTTGGGTGATGAGGTATAACCAGGGCTCATACAGACAATAGCGATAGGGGCTTTGCACCTGCTAGTTTACCCCCTTGCCGGAGCTGTTCCTCTCAGCCCGTCTTCTGGCGCACTAACGTCTCCGTTATCGCCACGCCAAATAGTGCTAACCCTTTTTAGGCTCCTTCAGGGAAGTGAGCAAGGGAGAACATTCCCGAAGGCGATAGAAGCAGTTGGCAGCCCAGTTGCTGGGTTAGAAGTAACTGCTCCAGCGCTTGGAATAAATGAAGCCATCCCTGGCTTCCCAAAAGTAATTGTAGCTTGCATAGCTAAACATTCTTGTGAAGAAAAAAGGGAGGCTGAGCAGGATGTGTGCCTTTGATGTAGCTGTTGGACAGGTGGCAGTGACAGGCATAATTTGCATATTTAAATTGCCTGCTGATTAGCAGAGGGGTTAAACCAGTAGGAGCGAAACCCATATGGGCAAAGCTTCATGAAATAAGAACTTAATGACTATATAAAGGACTAAATTGCAAAATGAAAGGTTATGCAGTCTCCCAAAAATATGCATAACCACTTTAAGACTTTATTAACCTTACCAACGGCACCTTCATTGACATGACTACTATTATTACAAGTATGTCAAATTTAGGGATGGGCATTCTGAGTCCTCGGTTGGGAAACGTGGATATTTGAGTCCACGGTTTGGAAACGTGGATATTTGAGTCCTCGGTTTGGTAACGTGCATATTTGAGTCCTCGGTTTGGAAACGTGGATATTTGAGTCCTCGGTTTGGAAATGTGGATATTTGAGTCCTCGGTTTGGAAACGTGCATATTTGAGTCCTCGGTTTGGAAATGTGGATATTTGAGTCCTCGGTTTGAAACGTGGATTTTGAGTCCTTGGTTTGGAAACGTGGATATTTGAGTCCTCGGTTTGGAAACGTGGATATTTGAGTCCTCGGTTTGAAAACGTGGATATTTGAGTCCTCGGTTTGGAAACGTGGATATTTGAGTCCTCGGTTTGGAAACGTGGATATTTTAGCAAGATTCCAACCTAATTAAATAATAGAGGTATTCCAAGTTTACAAATAACACCAATTTTTTTACTTTGAAACCATTTATAAAATGTAAATAAATAGAATGCTATTTCCTTAAGTAGTGTTATTCACAAAAAATAGTTTAAAAAGAGTTGTTCAGTGGTGAACGACCCATCAATAGTCAGTGGGCATACATAAGCTCTCACTCAGACGCCCTTTTATTTATCAGCAACTGTTAAGGGCCCTCAAAGATCACCTTTTTTTTTTACACTGAAAAACATTAGAAATTATTTTCAGTAACTCATATTGGAAATAGATGAGTGGTCAGCACATTTTTTATGTATGTTTTGACAGGATTAAAAACTACACAAATGCAACATTATTGATCCAAAACTAAGTTAGAAATGTATATTATTGTTGAAAATGGCTAGAGAATCACTCGCACGCCGAATCACAATGCAGGCTTCTGTGATCCATCCACAGTGACGGCACTGTATCTTTGACGGACAGAAATAACCCTACACAACATCCTGTTATTCTACGCAAAGCAGGCTTTACAACATCTACAGAACCTTTCCTCAAACAGGAGATGCAGGTCCAGACGTGTCATCTTCCATAGAGATTGAAAGCTTTGTTTTTTTTAAAGAAATGACTATGACGGTGATATAGAGTTTTCAGCAAGTCATGTAAATAGGAATGCATTCACAGCACTCTGGAGAAAAACACCTGCTAAATACACAAACGTAAACTCACCATTCTTTTCAACAGAAACTGAAGTTTATCTTTCTTCTGCACACTCTTTATTGGTTTCTTCAGCCTTTTCTGGATTACCTATACTCCACAAACAATAGCATATAAATGTAGTGATGGTCTAATAAGACCCGCTTGTATATCCTAACGGTGAAAAAACACAGCAGCAAGTGTGTCTAGATGAAAAGCATACAGTGATAAGACAAATACAGATGTGATAGTTGGCACACCTCTCTTTCTCGCTGTTTGATGTCATTGATGAATCTGTATGTTTTCTCAAAGATCTCTGGTTTGTATTCACCAGAAAGATCATCAAATCTTGGGTCTCTTGACACCTGAAAATATATAACACAATTAGTGCATGGACAAAGACAGGTTGAATGGTCAACAGCAACATTATTGTGATTAAAACCATCTACGAAATACTTCAGAGGTGGCTTACTGTTTTCTTGACTTGAACCACTTGTCTGAGAAACGGGGCAGGCCTCTTGGCTGATATTTCCATGGGCCTAAAAAGTAAATACAACATTTGAGAAAATAATATTTTCAGTTAATAGATAAACAAGTATAATGTTATTGGAGCTTTCTTATGACTTCCCCTTGTCGGCAGATCCAATTTCAGAATTTCTGCACCCATTCCAATTTAAGACAGGAAGCAGTTCTCAAGGTTGTATGAAATTGCAGAACACTTTTAGAGGCATCTTAGACCACATTCATGTGTGCCTAGGAACATGGTCTTGAAGTAAGCTCCAAGAGTCTCAAGGCCCAGGCAGTGGCAATTAGGTTTCATGCAAGAATATAATGTAGCCTCAATTCTCAGAAACCTGTTTGGACTGTCCCTGACAAATAAATAAATGACATTTTATGCTTTATTGGACAAGAATGTGCAGTAGGTTGAATGGGAATTCAAAATGCAGGAAATAAAATAAATACAATGGCTTGGCCCGTGCTCTTTCCTAGCTGGGATTTATATATATTTTTTTTACATGTTTTTAAAGATAACAGCATATCTACATTTACCATGCAGAAGCTGAGATCTCTGCAGTCACAACATCACCGGCTATTGAAAAAAATCCTTTCACTGGGGACAGAGGGGGCCGTTGTGGAGAGGTATGCTTTTGCTAGACTGGAGAGCAGGGGGTACAGCCTAGCATTATTTTTCCACCACCTGAGTGGACAGCTATAGCCTCAAAATCAACACTTGCCACCATATTTACTACTGTTTCATGCTACAATTTGCTCGCTGCTATCGCACCGGTAAACCTAGGTCAAAGTATACAGCTTCAGCACCCCTGCTGTTTAAAATGTGTATCGCGATTAATTTAACATCTTTTGTTTAAGATTCACTGGCTCAGAGTGCATTGTTACATGCCTATAATTAAGTATTTGGATTATTTATTTGATATAGACATTTGATCGTCAAGCCTGGGTGCAACATTTTGTGACCTGACTATATCATACAGCCTATAATAGCATTCACAATAGAAACAAGGAACAATAACACTGAAATATAGTTATTTTGTTGTAATGCACGAAAGTTAATGGACAATTGGACATTACCTATTCTTGTTAAGGCGTTTCTTCTTTGCGGGAGCATTTTTTACGTTTGTGGTTCCATAAGCTATTTTATTATAGACCTTTGTCCCCACCTTGTTTTGAAGTGCCACAATTTCCTCAAAAGACATTGTTGAAAGCTCTGTAAAAAAGACCAACATAACAAATGAAGATATTACCTATTACACATAAATATATGCTTGTCATGTACAAACCACACATGTAAAACAATTTTCAGTATGGTTACAACACTCACCAGGCACTTTATTAAGTGCACCTGGTTGCAAACACAAATAGAGAAACAGCTAATAACGTGTCCAAATTGTAATATATAATGCATGCAATAACATCAAAATGTTTAGTTGTTTGAACACAAAAAAACTAACAGAAAAAGCTGACCTGGGATTTTCAAACACTGCAGTCACATGGGCTGACAGAACATTTTGCAAAAAACAAAAGGTAACAACCTGAAAGAAATTACTACTACTAATCCATTAGTCCATTGATTAATCAGGTACAAAAAAACAGTCTGCCATTAAATGCAGGCGTTTCATTTACAGATGTTTTAAAAAAGAATAACTCCTCTTACACAAAGCCTCTAACCAAAACATAAAATGGCATTTTAGAATCCATCCATAATTCCATGGTGTGCTTATTAAAACCATAAAATATAGAGACTAAGTAAAAATAGGGAATGGTCCAATATAACTTAATTTAGTAAGAATCTTACAGGAGACTGCTTTAACTGAAGTACAAGGACAATACCATTAAAATGAATAGTCTGACCGGGTGGCATTTTGCCCCAAAGATTTTATTGCGGAGAAATACAGAACTCTAACCATCATTGCATGATCAGTAAGAGGAATGCTGTCAGGTACAGTATCTGGCACAGCTTGACTCTAAACCAGTTTCTTAACCTTGCACCTGGGCACCCTGCTTGTTTTAGATCTCACCCAGCTCTGTCACACCTGATTCAAATGATCAGCTTGTTACAAAGTCCTTCATGAGATCCATCAGGTATGTTAGGGCAGGGATAGATCTAAAACATGCAAGGCAGGGGGGCATCCAGTAGCAGGGTTTAGATACACAGCACTAAACAATGTGTATGTCGCATTGCTGCAGGCTCTTCGGGGTTTCAAGGCGGGTATCTATAAGCGCACTAGGACAACTGCTAATGTAAAATTGTCTTAATAAAATACATTTGAAAGATTGATGTGAGCTCATAGAGCAGCGGTTGGGTGGTGATAATGCTATGTTAATGCACAGTTCAACCACGCAACGGCAGTTTTGTATGATATACACCTTATTAGAAAAGTCAGACTATTGAAAGATTGACTGAAGCTGACAGAAAGGCCATGAATACTCAAGCAACCTCTTGTTACGACAGAGGTGTGCAGACAGGCATATCTAGATGCACAGTCAGACAAACCTTGATGTGGATGTAGGCAAAAGGAGGTCCCATCCGACACTACATAGGTCTAACTAATAAAGTGGCCTGCGAGCATAAATAATGGTAACAGATCAGAACAGTTACACAATTTGTAAATACATTTATTAAAATATTTTGAGATATTGGATTTTTTATTTCCATGAGCTGTAAGCTTTAATCATCAAAACTGAAACAAAAGGCTTCACATGTTTCATTCTAATAAACCTAGAATATGAAGGTCACTTGATTTGATTTGAATTACAGGGAAAAAAATGACCTTTTCCAATGATATTCATTTTTTTTAGATGCACCTGTATTTGGGAGAAAATACACTTTACTTGACTTGTTCTTGAAGGCCAATGGAATCCCTTTTCACAACAAGCATTATTCACCTTATACATTTAAACTGTGTGTCCCCACAAAAACTACATTCCAAGCAGAAACCAACTCCAAATACGTCCAACTAAGACACGTGTTGTTAACCTCAAAGAACCTTTCAACGTCATGTTCCTCAAAATGTTTTCCCTATATAAATCTCCCTTACGACCAATCGGAAACGTCTTATGTTTACCGGTCAGTTTTGTCAACAAATGATTTAAATCCATGTTTTTTCAGGAAGTGGACATGTCAGCAGAAGTGAATAAAACCGAATTTTACCCAAATATAAATGCAGGTTGAATGATCCCTTTAAGCTGAAATTAAATAAATGATTAACCTTTTTTTATGTCTTCTTCTGTTTGTATTTCTCCACTGTTTTCTGTTGCCTGTTTTGCTGCATCATCATCATCACCGTCGTCGTCATCATCATCATCATCATCATCCTCCTCCTCCTCTTCCGAGTTACGAGTGTCACTACCTGATCCTGCTGCATCTTCATCGCCATCAACAGTACCATCACCCCCTGCATCTTCATCAACACCATCATCACTATCCTCTTCAAGGCTATCACCACTCATAACATCCTCTTCCTCACTTCCAGACTCTTCTTGGTCTTCATCTGTAATACCTGAAAATCTCTTTCTACTGAGTAAGGCAAAATTTTGGTCCAGCTCAGAATCTTCATCACTACTGTCAAGGTCCTTATTTGACAGGCTTTTGCACTTTTCTGACTTAATACCGACACAAGAGACATTGCCGGCTACTTGATGCTTTTGCTTAATTGTTGCATTCTGCCTGGATGACATAGTGTGCTAATGTAAAAAGAAACAAGAGGCAGTTGTTAGTGGCAGTGGTTTGGGGAACTCACAGGTTTAATATATTTAGCCTAGTTCTATAACCAGATTTTGAACATTAACAAAGGGTAAAACACCCACATCTGCACGTTTTACTCTGGCCGAAAGTAGAAGCTTCTGAAAGTTCTGTAGCTAACAGCAAGCTTGCTAATTTGAAGTCAAAACATTTTGTTTAAAAATACCTCTACGGCAAATACAGACAATAGTACTGTCCAGCACAAAGCCAGTCCTGGATGGAATGTTTGGTAGCTAATTATCGGGCCTATTACAGTAAGCTGTTTGATATTATGTAGAAAGCAAAATGCTCAACGGGAGAAGATACTGCTCCCTTTAATAAAACACAACTCGAGTCCAAGGCTTAAGTAGGCCCGGTTTTCTTGCATTGATGTTACTAGCTAGCTAACTAACAAATGTCCTAACTGCTAGATCGCAGGTATTACATAAAGGTAGACAAATCGATAAAAAACTGTACATATGAGTTGTTTTTTGTACAAATTAAGAGGAAACTTACAGTGTTACGCGTATCCTTACATAAGAACTACACTAGCAAACACCCCAAAAAGCTATTCACGTGGGCTGCTTCTTCTTTTAAATTAATGGCTATTCGCATCCATTAAAGGTGCATTTACCGCCACCTACCGTACCGGAGTGTGGGGCCGCTCAAGGCCTGCCTTTCCTATATCCTCCCGCTCACACCTGCAGCCCTGAGAAATCGACACACAATCTTTGCCACCATCCCACAAAAAAAGTGCTGTAAAACATTCTGAGTAGCCTACTTTCCTGGCCAAGAGGAGTGAATATCTCGACTGACTGTAAGGTGTACCTTTCATAACAGAAGTAAAGGAACACACCACACTTGTTTGTAGATCTCTAGCTCACATGGATATTGAGCTCTTAAAACAGGGGTGTCAAACCGGTTCAGACCAAAACAACCAGGTGAGGACAGAAACTAACCAGTTAGTTACCTAATTAATTTATCAAGTACAAGGTGAGAGCGAACACATGCAGACACTCGGCCCTCCGTGGACCCAGTTTGACACCTCTGTTATAAAAGGATACATTCCGATAAAAATCTGCAATATTTTTAATGGCAAATCAATAGCATGTATTCTATACAAGGTGGACCAATGACCAAAATGCAACTGCTTTTAGAGGAACATGTCATTTGGATAGGAAGCTATTAAAATGTATGTTAATTAGGTAATACAGTTATAATTATGCATTTAAATATTTGTATCTAGATAATGAATAAAAAAAGAGGTTTACCTTTCAGGAGAGAGGTAACCAAACAACACCACACTTTTTTGGATAGTGAGCTATTAAAAAAAGAGAGTCGTTTAGAAAGATACATTATTGTAAATTTACTGAAATTGAAAATCTAAGGGGCATATTCTTGACAAGGAAGGTCAGTGAACAAAATGCAAGTGGTTTTAGAAGTGCTTGTCAACTGGGTAAGAAGCTATTGAAAAAGGAATTTGTAATAAATAAGAGGTGTACCTTTCAGAAGAGAGGTAAGGGAATGCACCACATGTGTGCCACCCTTAGTCACAACGCGAAGGCTGAGGTTCCTTTCTCACATATGTTTAGTGAAAATATCAACATCTATATCCACATTCACATCGTAGAACTAAAAAGAGACAAACATGAAAGATAATTCCATCCACACACATTCAGATACACGAACACACACCTAACTTAAGCTTTCTTAGTGGGATGGCTTATATTTGTAAAGAAAACACTAAAAACCTTGTGAGGATAAACGTGTTAAGTCCTTTCATTCGGTTGATAACCCGGAAGTGCCATCTAAATATGCACAATGGGAATAAATAAAAATTACTAGAAATTATAAATCTTGCTCAAATAAATGACAGTTCATTGCGGAAAGCATAATAAGAATTATGCCATAGTGTAGATATATCAAAATAAATAAATTAACAATCAAAGGTCAATTAAATAAATGAGTTATTAAGCACACAAAGTGGAAGTAAACAGACACAGAAAATCTTAGTGCTTGTAAACACGTGTTTGTAGTTCTCTAGTTCATATGGATAGTGAGCTATTAAAAAAAGATTGTATAGAAGGATACATTCTGATTAAATCAACAACATAAAAAAATTTTTTTTGCAAATCTAAAATTGAGTGACCAAAATACAAGTGATGTGTATGTCCTCTCTATAGGAATCTATACAAAAATACAAACCAGGCAAGCCTAGTAAAGCCAGCCCGCAATTAAAAGTGATAAATGTTGTTACCTTCAATTGATTCAAACCTAGATTTCTAACGTGAGTGGCTATGTCTTTAACCACTACAACATAATGCTACACATCTGCCCGGTGTCGGTATGGCATCTAAACATTTTTACATATTGAGGTACTGATTAGGATATTACTTGAACCAAATCTAATTTCATGAGAAAATGTATAAAAACTGTGGTCATCCTCTTGCAATCAGACCAACTGAATGACAAAAACAGGGCAAGTAGCATCTCAAAGGTAATTTGAATAAAAATAACTATTCTGTGTGACAAAAGAGTTGAAAAGAAAAGCTTTGAGTGAGGAAAAGAAGGGTTAAATTCTGGCTTTACTGGCAGAGGGATACATTGAGCATCAGATTGCTTTTAATTTTGAGCACATCGAAAACTTATTTCACTCATTTAAGTGCATATCAATTTATAACATATTTGACATGCATCTTTCTGGATTATTTTGTTGTTATTCTGTTTCTCGCTGTTCAAATAAATGTACCATTAAAATAACAGACTGATAATTTCTTTGTCAGTGTGCAAACTTACAAAATCAGCGGAGGGTCAAAAAAAATTTCCCTCACTGTATATATATATATATATATATATATATATATATATATATATATATATATATATATATATTATACAGTGAAGTTTAATGGCGTTACCTCCTTCTTCGCTGACTTTATTGCAGATCAGTGTGGACAATCCACTTCGCTCACCAGCCATGGCAGGCGCACCATCGGTAATGATCCCAGAAACTTTACTCAATAGTAGTTTCATATCATCAACAGCTTCACAAACAGAAATGAATAAATCCGATCCTCATGCTTTGGAGGTCCAGCAGCTCCTCTGTTATGTTCATGTTGTTGTCAACTCCTCTTAAAAAAATCAGTAGCTGTGCAGTGTCAGATGGATCTGTGCTTTCATCGCAGGCTAATAAGAAATAATCAAAAGCCTCTCCCCTGTCCCCGAGTTGTCTATCCGTGCCACAGTGTTACATGCCAGGCAAACATTCGCAAATTCTTGCTTCTTCTCAGGGCAAATGTTCTTCACCATTTTCATAACACAGTCTTTGATAAATGTACCTTCAGTAAAAGGTTTGCCATGTTTAGCTATTAACATGGCCACTTCGTAGCTTGCTTTGGTGATATTTTCTTTTGACTCACAGGCCCTCGTGAAGAATCGCTGTTGTGATGCCAGTGCAGCTTGGAGCTGCTTCACTTTTTCAGCACAATCACTCCCTGTTAGCTTGTCGTATGTGTTAGCATGTTTAATCTGGTAGTGTCTCTTTACGTTGAAATCCTTAAACAAGGCAACTGTCTCTTTACAAATTAGACAAACACAATTGCCTTGATTTTCAGTGACTATTTTCAGTGACTATTTTGTCACAGTTAAACTTGAGGAAGTTCTGCTGCAGCCAGGTTTTTATTGTTGCCAGGCAAGTTTTGATATGAGACAGAGGAGGGTTGGTGAGGGAGGTAGTGCTGAGGTAGATCTGAGTGTCATCAGCTTAGCAGTGGAAGTCCAGTTTAAGGTGACGGAGGATCTGACCAAGGGGGTGGATGTAGAAGATAAAGAACAGGGGCCCAAGAATGGAACCCTGGAGGACACCCTGAATGACTACAGCTGAGGCAGACTTATAACCATAGTCTGAAATGTTGTGAGTACGGTTGGTGAGGTATGAGTGTAGTTAGGAAAGTGTGGCTCCCTCAACAAGGCTTTGAGCCTGGTGAGGAGGATCTGGTGATTGACTGTGTCAAAGGCAGCACTCATGTCAAGCAGAATAAGGATGTTGAGGGCGCAAGCATCACAATGACAAGAATGTCATTTACAGCTTTGAGGAGTGCAGTTTCAGTACTGTGAATTGGTTGGAAGCCAGATTGAAAAGGCTCAAACAGACAATTATTGAGGAGGTGGCATTGAAGTTGGGTGGCGACAGTCCTTTCCAGGGTATTCACAAGGATGGGGAGGAACTGGGGGAGATTGGTTAGCCAAGGAAGCATTAATGTGAGTAATCTTATCCTTAACGAACAGAAAAAAAGAGTTTGCGAGCACTGTGGATGGTGTGAAGGGCTCACTGCGTTGTGTTGGAGTTTTTGATGGTGTTCGAGATAAAAGGTTCTGGCAGCATGAAGAGCATCTCTGTACAAGGACAGGTGAAGCTTATAGGCTTCAGCATGAACAGAGTTCAGCATTTCAGCAAATTAAGTAGGAGCAAGTCCATGTGTTGATTTATAGGTTAACAATAACACCTTAAAATCAGCCCTAACACTAACAGGCAGCCATTGTAAAGAGACTAGTTTTGGAGTAATGTCTTCACATTTTTTTGTTCTAGTTAGGATTCTAGCAGCCGTGTGCAGCACTAATTGAAGTTTATTGATTGATTCATCAGGGTAACTAGAAAAAAGAGTATTGCAGTAATCTAATCTTGAAGTAACAAAAGCATGGATTTGTTTTTCTGCATCAATTTTAATAGAAAGTTTCAGATTTTTGCAATGTTTGCAAGATGAAAATAAGATTGAGACATATTTTATATGTTCATTAAAGGAGAGGTCAGGGGCAAGGGTAACGCTGAGATTTCTTACAGTTTTTTGGGATACAACCATGCAGCCACTGAGGTTCACAGAGAGATCTGCCAACATAGCTCTTTGTTTCTTGGGTCATAAAACAAGCATTTCTGTTTTTCTTGAGTTTAAAAGCAAAAAGTTCTCTGTCATCCATCCTAATATCTGAAACACATGCTTCCAAAGTAGCACATTTTGGGACTTCTCCATACTTCATCGAAATATGTAACTGTGTGACATCAGCATAACAGTGAAAATTGTCATTGTGATTCTGCATTACCTCACCAAGAGGCAGCATATATAGTATAGTAAGAACAATAATGGACCCAGAACCAAGCCTTGAGGAACACCAAAACATACTTTGGATTGTCAGAGGATATATCATCCACACATACGAACTGATATCTTTCAGATAAATAAGATTTAAACCAGGCTAGAACATGTCCACATAGCGTAATATGGGTTTCCAGTCTCTCAAAGAGAAGGGAGTGATTAATAGTGTCAAAAGCAGCACTAAGATCAAGAAGCAACAGGACGGATGCAGAACCTTTGTCTGAGGCCATTAGAAGGTCATTTGTTACCTTCACGAGTGCAGTCTCAGTACTATGATGGGGTCTGAAACCGGACTGGAGAATTTCATAAATGTTATTTGTCTTCAGGAAGGCATTCAGTAGTTGGGAAACACATTTTTCTAAGATGTTTGAGAGGAATGGGAGGTTCGATATTGGCCTATATTTGTTTAATATGTCTGGATCCAGATTTCATTTTTTTAAAGAGGCCTCATTTCCGCTATCTTTGTGAGTTAGGTACACATCCGGAGGAAAGGGAGAAATTAATTATGTTCAACATTGATTGACCTAGCACCGGAAACAGCTCCTTAAGTAATTTTGTTGGAATCTGGTCTAGCTGACAATTTGTGGGTTTAGAACTCATTACAAATTCAGTGAATTTTTCGAGCAATACGGGATTAAAAAGGTCCAGTGTCCCCATTGACACCTGGTTAGGGAGGTTCAGGAAATTCTCAGGGCAACTGTGATTTTGGGGACTATATAAGGTATTCAGTAAGTTATTTGATTGCAAATAGGGATAACCTTTTTATCAAAGAAGATAATGGATTTGTTACAGCTAAAGTGATGTCCCACTTCATTTGTTGAGAGTTGCTTTTTTGTTAACATTGCAACTGTATCAAAGAGACATTTTAGATGTTTTTTTTTCACCTCAATCAGGTTGGAGAAATACGCTGATCGAGCAGATGTGAGTGCTTTTCTGCATTTTAGTGTATTGTCTATACAGGGTAGTCTGAATTCTTCCAACTTTGTGGAGCGCCACTTTCGCTCCAATTTTCTGGAGGCTTGCTTGAGTGCTCTAGTATTGTCTGTGTACCAGGGAGCAAGTTTCTTGTTGTGTACTTGTTATGTTTTTAGTGGTCTAACCGTAATTAAAGAATTTTGCACTTTAGATCCTCGGTTAGATAGTTTAGGGATTTATTTACTTTGTCACTGATGAGCAAGCTTAGAAGTATATCAAGAACTCTATTTGTACTCCGAGGATTTATTGTATGGATTTTGAAACTCATTGTTCATGCAGCAAAGTAGATTTCTTGTTTTAACTGTAAATGAAATAAGACAGATTTCAGATATTCCAGGATTTTGCTGGGAAATGATTAGATCTACAAATCCATTTCTCGTGACAGGTCTAAATCTAAGGTATGATTGTGGCTGTGCTTTGGACTTGAGACATGTTGGATAAAACCCATTGAGTCAATTATGAAGTGGGTCGTTTGACTTTTCCATATGAATATTGAAATCATCAAAACTTATCTGCCATGACTACAAGGTTAGACAAGAATTCTGGAAACTCATTGAGGAACATTGTGTATGGCCTGGGGGGCCTGTAATTAGTAGCTATTGACAACGATTTGACACCCTGGTTAACTTTCATGAGAAACACTTCAAAAGAATGTAAACCAGTGATGTATTTTTAAGTACATTTATATTAACTGTCATAGATATTAGCAACACCCTCTCCTTTTTGGATGCACGGGGGATATGATCACTAATATAGCCAGGAGGAGAGGCCTCATTTAGGGCAGTCAATTCATCAGGCTTTAACCATGTTTCACACAAGCCAATAACATCTATTTTATGATCAGAGATTAATTAATTTACTGCAATTGCATTTGGAGCAAGGGATCTACTTTGAGATGAAAGCTCATTTTTATTTGTGACATGAACAAATGACACTGCACTCTGTTAGTTAATGCATTTGTAAGTCAAGAATAAATTAGGGGTTATCATTATTTTCCATTTGTTTATGTCTTTGTTCATCATTTGCACATGTTAACTACTGCATTTGTAAAATGCTAGTTAATGTACCCTTATCAGAAAGTGTTACCGTCATCTGCATATTTCTCTTAGCAAGATGAGTACAACCAAGTGGTTTGAGTAGGGATGCACGATAAATAACGACCAATGATTTATCGGCCAGTAATGGGAAATTTACATTATTTTTGTTATATTCCAATAAGTGTAATTATAGCCAATAAATAGACCAATAATACAAAGATAATTTAGCTTTAATTGACTTAACAAATGCAGCAAGCTGTGGTTGCGTTCCTTACATCAAACTGTGCATACAGTTGTGCTCATAAGATTGCATACCCTAGCAGAAATTGTGAAATTTTGTAACTGATTTTCAAAACATGCAACAAAATCTGTCTTTTATGTGTCACACATTGTCACACACAGATGAAAATGGCAATTAAACATTAATTTCCCAAACCTATGGCTTTTTAAATTGCAATTAGTGTCTGTTTATAAATAGTTAATCGGTTTGTTAGCTCTCAAGTGTATGCACTGGTCTAAGACTTGCATAAAAAGGTATTGGAAGTTTATAAAGATGGAAAAGGATATAAAAGGATATCCAAAGCCTGGCAACTGCCAGTCAGTACTGTTCAATCAAATATTAAGAAGTGGAAAATTCTGGGATCTCTTGCCAAGTCTAGGTGGACCAAAAAAGATTTAAGCCAAAACTGCCAGAAGAATTGTTCGGGATATAAAGAAAAACCCATTAGTAAGAAATACAGGCTGCTCAGGAAAAAAAGGGTGTGGTTGTTTCAAGGAGCACAATATGACAATATTTGAACAAAAATTTGCTGCATGGTCAAGTTGCCAGATGCTAATGTGCTAATGCCACAAAAAAGCCTGTTTGCAGTATGCCCAACAACACCATGACATCCCTCACTGCTTCTGGTGCACTGTAATTTGGAGTGATGAGACCAAAATAGCCACAACCATAAGCATTATGTTTGGAGAGGTGTCAACAAGACCTATAGTGAACAGAATACCATTCCCACTGTGAAGCATGGTGGTGGCTCACTGATGTTTTGAGGATGTGTGAGCTCTAAAGGCATGGGGAATCTTGATGAAATTTGATGAAAAGATGAATGCAGCATGTTATCAGAAAATACTGGCAGACAATTTGCATTCTTCTGCACGAAAGCTGCGCATGGTTCACTCATGGACTCTCTAGCATGACAATGACCCTAAGCACAAGGCCAAGTTGACCCTCCATTGGTTACAGCAGAAAAAGATGAAGGTTCTGGAGTAGACATCACAGTCTCCTAACCTTAATATCATCGAATCACTCTGGGAAGATCTCAAACATGCAGTTCATGCTAAACAACTAAAGACTTTGCATGAACTGGAGGCATTTTGCCAAGACGAATTGGCAGCTGTAACACCTGCAAGGATTCCGGGCCTCATTGACAACTATTACAAAAGACTCTTCTCTCTGTTGATGCTAATGGTGGCAATACACAGTATTAAGAACTAAGGGTATGCAGGCAGTTTTCTTTGTTGCCATGTTTTGTTTTATGATTGTGTCATTCTGTTATAACCTACAGTTGAATATGAATCCCATAAGGAATAAAATACATGTTTTGCCGGCTCACCTTTAATTTCTTTACAATTGGTACATATATTACCAATTGGTACATTTATTACCAATATAGTACATATATTCATTCTCAAAGGGTGTGCACACTTTGGAGCTCAACTGTATGTGTAATATTGACAGAGTAGTTTTAGTGAGAGGCAGGGCTGCAGCTGACTGCCTCAGGAAATTACAAATTGGGAGATATAAGGGAAATTACAAAACTGAGTATGAATTGAGTAGTGGTTCTATGGGACTGCAGCTGCTATAGACTCTGCCACAAATTCAGACTGAAGTTTAATACATTTCTTACTGTTCAACAATTAAATTGAAAAAATAATTCAAAAGTATTTTTTATTCAAGCAGTGGCTGTGTGCGTTAGTTCTATATCTGTGTTTATCTTAGTATTCAATAATAAATTATGGGATACATCTACTGCATCCTGCGTCCAGTTATCAGTCATAAAAAGGTTGTTTTTTCTTTACTGGTCTCTGCAGATTAATCTTGTCACAGCTCCCTGTACTGGGGCTCCCCCTGCTGGAGTGCTTGGGCTCCTGCGGTCAGCGTCACAGGCTTTCTGAAGCCACTGCCCCTCATGAGTTTCATTAGCAGATGCACCTGTTTCTTGTTCTGTCATTGGTGTAGGTGTATATCTGTCTGTCGATTAGGTTTTTTTTTTTTTTTTTTTTTTTCTCGGTGCTGTTTATTTCTTATGCGTTTGATAATTAGCAGAGACCTCTGTTTAGGTCTTACATTTTATATGCCCTACTGAGCTTGCCTGCATTATTAATTATAAACTTCAGGAAGCCACTTTCCTGCATCTGGCTCTAATCCTTCTGTGTCGAATCGTGACAAATCTGCTTTTCTCTGCACACGTGTTGATACACTAAACTACACTGAATCCTGCAAGTGATTTCGTATTCTACTGAAATAAAATAAAACAATACAAAAAAATACATATATAAAAGTCACTTGATAGCCTTCAAGTCTTTCTATATGAGCTGGAGGACAGCATTTTAATCCTGGAGGACAATCCTTGCCAGGGTCTAGCTATTTGCATTGCATGTTGGCATGCGACATCCAGAGTTCTATGTCACAAATGCCCATCCAAAGGATTTCTAAAATAGACTGTTGGATTGTTAAGCCATGAATAGTTAATTTATTTCTCTAAACCCCCGTCTACCTTTTTATCTGTCTTGAGCTATTGCTTGCAGATCTTCACCAAAGTCCCAACATTTTATCAAGTATCCTTGGCCCTGGGTTTCCCACATTATTTAGCTTGCCCTTTCACCTGCCTTGTCTCGCCATCCTCACTCACAAGTGTGAGTGTAACCTGTGTCCTCTGTTTGTCAGTTTGTCTTGTGTTCACATGCCAAGTGTTCCCGCGTCTATTCCCCTTGTGTCTGCCTAGTTTTTTCTGCTCGCCAACCTGTGTACTGATCTACCTGTCCCAACTATGATCCAGTTTGCCATCTGCCTGACTGATTTACAAGTGCATCTGGTACCGACCTACTGCCAAAAGTCTGCCTTTCGTCTCTCTGTACTTCATTACAATCTGTGTACAAAATCTTTGCTTGCTGCTGACCTGCTCCTGTCTATTATTGATTAAAACTTGCTGCACCGATACAAGACCTAGTCTGTATCTGCTTTTGGGTCTAGCACCAGAGCTGTTACAGTACAAACTGGCCATGACAGACCCAGTGGACATCATCATTTCCATGATGCCCTGTCCTGCAAGGGAGCTGTCATCGGCAGACACGAAGAACTGCTCCAGGAGATCACCAAAGGTTTATAGAACAGAACAGACCTTTGCCAGCCTATTAGCACAGTTCTGTGAGTTAACAGTCAGGCATCCCACTGGCACCGAATCATACACGCTTACTAGACCTGTGCATAGCAAAGAAATGCCATGTCGTGAAACCCCACTTACCTCCTACTGAACGTTACACTGGAGATCCCGACACATGCCGCTCCTTCCTCTTCCAGTGTTCTCTCATCTCTGAGAGAACACTGACCCTCATCGTTTCCTACTGATCGTTCCAAGATCATGTCAGGAAGGACTCTCTTCTGGGACACGGCAGTATGAGAACAGCAATTCCCCATCTGCTTCAAGTTTGAGGACTTCACAGTGGCGGTTAAGAAGGTGTTTGAAAGCCCAGTGTCAGGGAGGGAGGCTGCCCGTAAACTCCTTTTTCTCCGTCAGCTTCCGTACCTTCGCTGCCCAATCCATCCACATACTGATTGATTCCGGAGCTGATGAATGCTTCAGTGAAACATCCCTTTTTGACCAGCTGGGCATTCCATCTTGCCCTCTGTCCTCCCCTGTGGAGGCTAGGGCACTAGACGGCCGTCCGATCAGTCTTGTGACCCACATCACTCTATGTTACTCTGTGTGATTCTGGCAATCACTACTAAGACCTCCGGTTTCTCCCCATCAGTTCATCTCACATTCTGGCAATCCTTTGTCATTCCTGGCTGCAGAGACATAATCCTGCCATTGATTGGTCTACGAGTTTGATCACAGGCAAGATTTCCTTCTGCCATTCCAAATGCTTGAATTGTGCCCTGCTGGCCTGCACAGATTGCCCTCCTAGTCCAGGTTACACTTCTGATCTATCTTCTGTACCTACATGAGGTTTTCAGCAAGTCACGTGCCATGTTTCTCCCCCCACATTGGCCCAATGACTGTGCCATAGACCTAGTCCCTTGAACGTCACCTCCCTGTGGACATCTCTACTCCCTTTCTGGTCCTGAATACAAAGCCATAGAGGTGTACATAAGGACATCCCTCGCTGCTGGCATTGTCCGTTCTAATTTTCTCCCGGACATCACAAGAGCACTTAGCTCACTTCCAACAAGTTCTTCAGCATCTCATGGAAAATCGCTTTTATGTAAAGGCCAAGAAATGTGAGTTTCACCACCCATAATCTCCTGAATAGTGAGAGGCAGAAAAACAACAAAAACATCCAGAAAAACAGATTTTATTAATTGATTTGTATTTTTTAAATAATAGACAGATAATTTTTTGTCAGTGGGCAAACGTACAAAATCAGCAGGGGATCAAATACTTTTTTCCCTTTCTGTACACCCGGATCCTGTACACCCTGCAGAATGGAACGGCAACGTTGGCCTCCAACTACGTTCCAGGCTGCCGTCTGCCTCTCCCCTACTGCCTTTCCCTGACTAAGAGTCTGCCTTTTGTCTGTATATCCCTGATTAAAACTTGCTGCACCGATACAAGACCTAGTCCATGTCTGCTTTTGGGTCTAACACCAGAGCCCTTAAAGTGACAGACACAGTTGCATCCGTTCAAGGGAGAAGAGTTCAGAGAGTTCAGGTATTTTATGACGTTTTCACTCAACGCTCATTATATTATGCATCTGTATTGAGAGGGAGAGTGTTGTAATATATTTCCAAGTACAGTAAGACACTAGTCAGATGTAAAAACTAAAACTATTAACAGAAATATTGCATTTGCATAAGTATTCAGAACCCTCTACTTCGTTTAAGCACTTTTGGCTGCTATTTCAGCTTTGAGTCTGCTTGGGTTAAATACACAATGGGTTATCAAAACAACCAAGAACAACTGGGAGTGAGGTGATGAAACCAGACAGGTGACAGGGCGTGACAGTACCATAGTGGGCCACCAGAATCGATGGCGTAGGAATACCAGAGTCCTGTTCATGCCTGGGTTGCATTAGCTATAAGCTTGACACAGATGTCTTGAGTATGTGCTTAGGGTTGTTGTGCTTTTGAAAGTTTAACCTTCACCCAAGTCTAAGATCCATCAAAGAAGAATGTGTTCATCAATGATCTGTCTGTAGTCAATCTTTCACTCGATCATGACTAGTCTACCTGTTCCTATCACTGAAAAACAACCCCACAGCATTATGCTACCACCACAATTCTTCACCGTATGGATGGTATTGGCCAGGGTGCCTAGTTAGCAGTGTCTAGATGAGCAGTGCCTAGTTTCCTCCAGATGTGATGCTTGGCATCTTGGTTTCATCAAACCTCAAAATCTTGTTTCTCATTGTCTAGTCCTTTAAGGGCCTATAGGCAAACACTAAATGGGCTGGGGCTGTCATGTGCCTTTTACTGAGGAGTCTACCATAAGTGTGGACGCCCATTTGATCTCCTTTGATTGGTCATTCTGACTGGGCAGCCAGCTCCAGGAAGAGTGTCAGTGGTTCCAAACTTCTTCCATTTTAGAATGATAGTTGTGAAAAGTACACATATTCATCAAGTTTGTTTTATTAGATCAGGAATATAGGTCAGATATATATTGAGAATTGAAATTAAGTTGGTCGTTTTTAATATTTCGCTAACATCCTTGAAATACAAATGGTACCAAATAGTTCCAATAAATTAGTGGAACATGTGTTTTCCCTCAGTAACCAATGATATCAAAGGTTTGGCAAATAATATGGGTATGTGACTGAAGTTGTTGTCATTGATAAGAAAAGCTGCAAAGACATGATAACTTAATGAGCTATAGCCAAAGGAATTTGAAATATTTTGAAAGGATAGGGCAGCTGTTCCTGTCTATTGATGTAGAAAGAGTAATAATGCATTTCCAGAGAAAGATGCCATTTGATTCCAGAGCAATCTGCAGCATTTTCTTAAGAAATTACTTGTTATGAATAGACTTTTACATCCAAAATGACGCAGTTGTCTGCAGTCACAGTTGTCCTTACATAGATTGGTCTTCACATAATAAATATACGTAAGATATCTGAAATGCAGGCCCATCGTTTTGAATTCCAAATCAACCATTACGTAACTAGCTCTGGGTCACAATGACTGGTTAATATGATTTTAAGATAAAATGGAAACTTTAATATTGCTAAAAGGACATTGGCTTCTCTCTGATCTTTTTCAATATTCAGTCATTGGAGATACTGGGCCTCCATATCACCTCCGTTCCCACTACAACTAAGCATAACACCAGAACATATACATTACTACAACATAATGGGTACATAATGAATAAGAGCAACGGTATATGTCTGTTTATAAGTGCTTTTTTGCCACTGTGATCCTTTGACCAGAGGGTAATAAGGGTGATGTTAACAATCTTGGTGTAGGGATTCTAACCGAGCTGCTGACTTAAGCCAACCAGCCTATAGTTGGTGTTTCTGTGCATATAAAATAAACAATGGAGGATGTTCTTGTGAGATAATAATATAGGCATCTTCATATTGTCAAGCATCACTCCCAAAGCATTTGGCCTTTCCCTGATGACTGCAAAGGTTATACAATAAAACGCTGAGAAATGTGATTGAACCCTTTGTTGATGCAATCAGTAGAAGAGCTGTCAGAACATGGTAAGCCGATGAGCTATAACCACAGGAATTTGAGGTTGTCGTGTGTCAATAAATGACATGGCCTTTCTTAACCCAACGTCAATTATCTTCAGTTGTGCCTTGTGAGACAGGCAGTAATATTTTAACATATAATAAAAACATTGTAAGTAATTTACTTCTCCTGAGTGGCTTATAGGAGCAATTACACGTTGAAGTGCCTTGCCCAAGGGCACAGCGAGTTTTTACATTGTTAGCTCAAGGATTAAAAACAGCTGACAGTTGGTAACTGGTGCTGCACTCGAACCACTAGGCCTACTGAGACTTCAATTGAAAGAATGTCGTAATGGTGTTATGGTCATAAATCAACAGACATTTTCCTACATCTTACACAAGCCAAAAACCTGAACACAGTTCCACCGAAGAGGATGAAACACCGTCATTTTTTAGCAAAGTAAAAGGAACACTACAAAACCCCATCGGAAGATGTTACAGTAGCCTGATGTAGTTTGGCTCATAGATAGGACACCTGGTTCAAATCAAGTGAAAGCCAGAGGCCTAAGTAAGCGCAGTGTGTTTCCTATGTTTGTCGGTAAATGTTTGGACTATGACCAGGTAACTAGGAAAGGTTTGTTAGCACCAAATAAATAAATGGAAACGTGGATAGTTATTGAGAATGTACAACAACTGTTAGCAAAGACAATTCATTCTTGAAGCATATTTGAGAAAAAGCAAAGAGCACTGTTTTGTCTTTTGCGATACAAACCAGTTTTTGAGTGAGAGAAAACCAAAATGAGAGAGCAGACTGTGCAAACGTGAAATCCAAAGGTGGTGCACGTTTGTTGTCCTTGTTAAAAGCATTACCTCATTGTTCAGCTGTGACTGCGCAGAGTAGAAAATAAGGAGAGAGATAATAAGTGTGAGCTATTACCCCTCTGTTATACCTACTTACTCATATCTAGGCCTGGTGCTTCTTTGTATGGGGAGGAAGTTTTTACAGCCAAAGTTTACAACCGTCAGTCACTGTGACTCTGCCCAGCCCTTGACAGAAAAAGGTGACCTCACCCTTCTTTAATGAAACTCCCCCCTCTATTTCCCTGCATTCTCTTCCTTTTTTTCTTCTCTGAGAGCAACCAGGCAGTAAGCCAGACACTTTCCCTTTTCGTACAGTTCTTTCTCCCTTTTCACTTAGCTTTTTCTCTTTATCTGCTTGGTTGTTGCTCAGTGTAGGAACTCATCTTTCCTAAGATTCTCACATTGGTTTCTCCTGATATGATACAGGCGCTGTAGCTCCACTGACATTTTTGGAACAGACATTGGGGATTTGTTTTGTTTGCTCATTCTGAACTTCTGATCCTGGACATTGCAGTAGATGAGTTGAGAGGACTTTATGATTCTGCAAAATATGCCAATCTAGACTTTGGTTTTATCAAGAACCATGTCTGAGGGTGTTGTGAGGAAAATCCAACCCTTCACCATTGGGACCAGACTTTCAGTACCCTCTGAAGCCAAATCTCAGGAGTTTGTGGATGTCAATCTGCACAGGTCTGCTGCTCCAAACAAGTTAGAGCAACAGAACAACGTACATGACCAACTGTCTCTGTTCAGGGGCCAGTCCCAGCCAGGCGTTGGGAACTCTGAATTTCGACAAGTGGCACCCTGGGATGCTTCAACTCAAGAGGGAATTCAGGAAGAGAGTGTGGAGGTAGACAGGAATTCAATGTCCCCAACAGCGTCCTCCAGGTCAATCAGGAAGATTGCTATTTGCCGAAATGCAGAGATGGCCCAAAACGTGTCACTGTGTGATCTGACCAACCCCGTCAAATCCATGTTGGAAACAAACCAAAAAAGCAGCTGTGTTCACCCAAAACTTCCATCTATGAAGATAGAGGAGAATTTGGAGAAAGGGCCCAACTCTCAGTCTAAGGTAATCTTGGATTACAGGTTTTTTATTTTGCCTTGCTGTGGTGTAGTGATTTTTGAAGATATGGGGATATAGAGGTAT
>JACXGJ010005840.1:0-37150 GCA_016801105.1 Esox niger | reverse complement strand
CTGTCCACCAACCCTATTACCCCCCCTGTCCACCAACCCTATTACCCCCTCTGTCCACCAAGCCTACGCTACCCCCTCTGTCCACCAACCCTATTACCCCCTCTGTCCACCAAGCCTACGCTACCCCCTCTGTCCACCAACCCTATTACCCCCCCTGTCCACCAACCCTATTACCTCCCCTGTCCACCAACCCTATACTACCCCCTCTAACTGTAATCCACCTGAACTCCTTTATGCCACTCATGCTTAACCTGAATCAATCGAACGACCCCCCCCTTCCCAAAACCCCCAACTTCACACAGAGCAGTTGCGTTTTTTGCTGGGGCCTGGCTGCGTGGCGGTGACAGCGGCGGCCGAGGCCGAGGTCAGCCGGAGCCTAGCCCCGTGTCAAAGGCTGGTGGAGGACACGGAGAGCGTGGGTGACGAGGGCGGCGGGAAGTTGAGCAGCTCCAGCACGGCCACACCCACACTGCTGCGCCGCGTGAACATGCAGGAGGCCGCCACCCATTTGTTACTACGTGGGTTGTACTTCTCGATGGAGTTGAGGCTGGAGCTGCCGTCGTTGCCACCCACTGCGTACAGCCAGCCGTCCATGGCGACGAGGTCGTGGGTACTCCTGCAGAGACAGCAACCTCGGCTTCAGTTAATACCTATATTGTCTGAATGAGTTGTGTGCGCTGTTTAATATAATGTTCTAACGGTGTCCAAGGGACCACGGCATAAGCAGCTGACTACCTAAACACTCATCTCTTTTTGAAGGGTCAGTTGTAGGACTTCTTTCATTGCCATTCAAATGCAAACCCAGATTGATAATACCTGAACTGGATAAGGTTTGCTTGTATGCAGGACTGTGCCCGAGACAACTCCCTGAGAAGACACTTTGCTAGACATCAGCATGAAGAGTACCTGTGAGATTGCACCACCTTATTACAGTACATGAGACGTTGGGACCAATTTGGTAACTATAAATAACAGTACCAAAACTCCACTTCAACCAGAAATATATCCTACGCCATCTTGCAATTATTGACGTGATTATGCAGTTAGCTTTTCAAATGTCATTCAAAGACAGCCTTAGCAGGACATCCTCTCCAAAACGGTCACGTTAGGATTTATAGATTAGTAACCCAGAACAGTGAAGTACAGGGACAGTCAACTGCTGCACATTCCTAGGGGCACATTCATCAATCACACATAAGCACAATGTGTGGCGAAAAACACATGAACATTCATTTGTAAATGTTTCTAAATTTACACACAGCATAGACCTTGGGTACGCAGTGCCATGGGGTGGAATATGGGAACTTGAAGTACACACTTGAATCAAGAAAGCCTAACAGAGTGGGTTAACACTAATTTCTACCTTCACTCAACATGTGACCACATCACCTAGACCTCAGTCAATCTGAGATTTTTTTTGGGATAGTGTCATATTTCATGTACATTATAAACCTGACAGCATTTTGACACCATAAATTAGGGGCATGTCACAAACACAACCAAGGTTATGCACAAGCAAGTGATACTCATCTATGGTGATCTCCTACCAGTATGTGTTTGATGGTTGAAGGATTGTTATCAATTTTCCAATGCAAACCAACAAAACTGTTTCTGTGCTAAAATGATAAATGAGCCCCTGGCTCTTTCAGGAGCAAAAAACACCTCGATCTGATTTTTTTGTTGATAATTGGGTACCAGTGTAGTAAACTTTCTGGAACAGGGTTCACAAATGCTGGTTGAGATCTTTCCAAACAAACAGGAAGGGCAAGCTAGGTAGGCGTTCACACTTTTGAGACTAAACCAAGCACAGAATTTCAAATGGACTGAAAATAGTATATGAACCCAGATCTGCTATTCATTCCATTAAGTCCCCTCCAGAACCAAGGTATCATTCATTGGCACTCATGGTTAAAATTAGGAAAAATATGTAACTATGTAATTATTGTTTATCACCTTGCTCTTGCACACAAAACATGAGAAACACTACACTTTTAAAGAAAAAACAAATTCCTGATCAAATATATATTTAACCTAAAATAAAAGTCAAACTGATAAATTAATATGTATTCTAAAGGCATTTAAGGAGCGACAAAAAACTGTTGACTGTTGGTGATGCAGTTGGAGGCGGTTGGTTGTAATTGGTTGTAATTGTTGTGTGACAGGAGGTGCCCACCTGCGGATGTTCATGGGCGCCACGCCCTCCCAGGCGTTGGTCTTTGGGTTGAACCGCTCCACCGAGTTCAGACAGCTGGTGCCATCGTTGCCCCCGGCAACGTAGAGCATGCCCTCCAGCACAGCCACCCCAGCACTGCTGCGCCGACTCAGCATGTTGGCGATGGCTGTCCACGCGTTACTCTGTTACGGCCAATCATATGGGCTTGTTGGAGGTCACATGGTCAGGTTTTAGAGGGACATCACAGTCCCGTTTTTAATCAAAATGTTGGTGCTTCTTTTTCGATTTGGGCAGAGGTTTAGCTTCAGTGGTCAGTTTATCCAGATTAGGCCTACTCATACAGTGGGGAGAACAAGTATTTGATAACCTGCAAAATCAGCAGTGTTTCCTACTTGCCAACCATGCAGAGGTCTGTAAGTTTTTACCATAGGTACACTTCAGCTGTGAGAGATGGAATCTAAAACAAAAATCCAGAAAATCACATTGCAATAAAATTGATATTTGTTTTAGATTCCGTCTCTCACAGTTGAAGTGTACCTATGAAAAAATTACAGACCTCTACATGCTTTGTAAGTAGGAAAACCTGCAAAATCAGCAGTGTATCTAATACTTGTTCTCCCCACTGTAGATAATGTAGTCTAGTGGAACCGCTCTCGTTGTTATGTTCACCAATCTTCATGCAGCAATTAAGCTGGTTTTGCCAGACAACTGAAAATAATAAAAATCTTGCTCAAATGAGATTCGTATATAGGCCTAATCTGGGTCAGTGTCTTTACCTGTGGTTCATATTTCTCCACTGTTGCTAGATGTGAAGAGCTGTCATACCCTCCCACGGCATACAAACTGCCATCTACAGAGCGAGAAAGAGTGAAAAACTCAGAAGAGGTGTAGCTACTAGATTTCTGCTTGTATGAATTCATTACGTTCGGTGCTCCCTTGTGCAACAGGTGACAAAGTCAAATTAAGGCGGATCACACTTGCTCACCCAAAGTGGCCACACGAACATATCTCCTACGGGTACTCATGGCAGCGATCGAGGTCCAGGTACTAGTCAGAGGGTCATACCGCTCTGCACTGTTGGGGCGGAAAGGGACGTTCATTACATACCCCATGCCTAGTGTACAGAGAACAACAATCTCATCTGTGACAGGAAACACCTGCTGAGGCCAACTGTATCAGATGTATTCACTTCAAAGAGGATAGCCTTTAAACAGTGGAACAGGCCCACATTCATATTCCTACACTTTATTGGGGCGCACATGAGAGCATTATAACGTATGAGGATGTCCCTATGACCATAATTTATGGTGATTTCATTTCATTAGTTTACTGAATGGATGACAGAACATTAAAATAGCGGCAGGCTGGATTTGAAGCCACGGCGGCAGCAGCACTAACCGTTCCATAACAAACGCTAAGTGACATAAGTGCACCTGTTGAGACAGGAAGCGCCATCGTAACCGCCAGCGGCATACAGGAGGCCGTGCAACACTGCCACGCCCAGACAGCTCCGTCGGGTCCCCATTGAAACCTCAGGTTGCCAGGAGTTGGTGACCGGGTCATAGGACTCCACAGTGGCCAGATCCGAGGTACCGTCATACCTGAGGGAATGACAGAGTATGCCAGAGAGAAGAGGGCATCTGCCACCAGGGTCTGCATCCATACTAAGTGTCCGTGCGCTGATCTAGAAGTGATATTACTGTATCACCATTAGAAATATAACAGGACAGATCTGCAATGCTACTCTTTCTTTGTGACTACAGGCCCAGAGTCCTTCTGTTACTGCCTTTAAACACATATAGTAGCTCTTCTTCTGGCACGGTGGTCTAAGGTGAGCTATGTGTAGAACTTGGAAGACCGATAACAGGCCGTTTCGACATTACATGGATTTCAATTAATGTGACATCTGTTTATCTATTTCACAGAGGCGTTCAGCATCACCTGGGTACATTCCTGACCGACATTACAGACAATGATCAGTGCAGTTTTACCTTTCACGAGCAAAAATAAAACCTGACCATGTGAGTTTCCCTCGCCCGGGTAGAACAGTCCGCCAACCAGGTCATTTCTTACCCTCCTACCGCGTATAACTTGTTGCCGATGGCCGCCACGCCTACGCGTGCCCGCCGGGTGGACATGGACGCCACCATATGCCAGCGATCTGTCCGCGTGTCATATGCCTCACAATCACCGTGGATGGCAAAGAGGCTTCCCCCACCTGGGCACAGGCACAAAAAAAACAACAAAAAATAACCAAAATATTAGTCGCACAACCAGGGGCGACAATGGTCCCAATTCAATCAATCACAGCTATTGTATGCACGGCTGTCTTGAGTGACATTCCACACTCGCTTCATTTGTGTGTGTGTGTGTGTGTGTGTGTGTGTGTGTGTGTATGTACCCTGGGGGGTAACCTCAGGGGCACACTGACCAACAGCGAAGAGCACGGGGCTGGCACCCTCACAACGGCGCGGCCTGGTGCGGCTGTTGCTCAGCACGCCCCTCTGCTCGGGCATCAGGTGGTACTTCAGGGCCTCAATGAGCAGGTCCTTGCACTCCGAGTGGTGGCGCACCAACAGTTCCGTGTCCACGTTGGTCATGAGGAAATCTCTCCGTAGCAGTGGCAGACGCACGCACTTCATCAGCTGTAGCGGACAGAGGGAGAGTACGCTTTCATCCAAAGGGACGGCTGAGAGCGTACGCTCTATACATTCTCGTTTGGTGGGGATTTCACCCACAGGCCTGATGTCGTACCCTCGGAGCCACATAGCTGCTTCTTACCCAGGGAACATGTTGCCTGCGTCCATCAATGTCATGTTTGACCCAGCTCAGCACGGCACGGTACACCTCCTCTTCTGAAGGAACATTCAGGTTGTCACTGGAGATCAGGTCCAGTACCTTTGGAGAATGGAGGGTAGAGGAGAGAGATGAAAAAGGAAGAAATGGATAGATTGAAGTGGTAAGGGAGAGATTAGGAGACAAAGGCAGAATGAGAAAATCCTCATAAGTGGGTGCGAAGTTACTCGTTTTATATCGATGAGTGAAACTGGAATGAAATTGTTGCATATCACATTTCTCCTTAATATCAACGGCACCTTGGAGCAGTGAAGTTCCTTGCTCAAGGGCAGACTGAAACATTTTTGCTCAGTCAAGCAGCACTGTGGTTACATCCTTAAGACTACGTAGTCTAGTCTAATTGCAAGACTACATTTCACCCTGTCATCAACACATCACCTCACATATTCAAACGACACTAGCAAATAATTAATTTATTATTCACTGAGATTTACAGTTTTTATAAAAAGTCGACCACCCCTTGATGTCTCTCAAAAAAATCTACGCCTCATGCATTTAAATTACATTTTACACCATGTCGCACTTAAGCTTTTATATATTGAAAAACAAATCACACAATTACACACAAAACCGAAAAGTCTCCAAGTTCAAAGAGGTACATTTGTAACAAACCCAACATTCTACCCAAACAATATCTAGTGCAAAGCATGATATTGTGAGGAGTATCCAATTACAATATTTCAGTATTTGTTTTATTAGTTAACATATGAGTTTATTTCACAACAACAAAGAAATGTTACCTGGACCAAGAAAAGCTCATCCATTCTTTTATCTCTAGTAGGGTTGAATACTGTAATGGCTTCTTAACTTGATTCCCCAAAAAGACTGTAAAACAGCTGCAGCTCATTCAAAATACAGCTGTTAAAATGCTAACCAGGACCAATAGGACAAAGCACACCGGTTCTTAAGTCTTTGCATTGGCTTCCAGTCAGTTACAGAACAGATTTTAAAGATGTGCTTCTAGTTTATAAATCTCTGAATGGTTTAGGACCCGAATACATTTCTGATGCTTGAAGAATATAAAACGAGCAGGGCTCTTAGATCCATGAACTCAGGTCAGCTAGTAGAGCCCAGAGTCAAAACTAAACATGGAGAAGCTGCGTTGAGCATTAATGCTGCACACAACTGGAATAAACTACCAGATGATCTTAGACGGTCACCAAATGTGTCAATTTTTTTATCCATGCTAAAAACACTTCTCTTTTCACGTGCCTATGACTGAGCTCTGAAACTCTGAGCCTTATAGCTTCCTATGTTTTTTTATTTGTTTTATTAGATCTATTTTCTTATTCTATGCTTTATTATGCAGTTTTTTATATTTCTCTTTTTGATTTATTATTATTACATTATAAAATGTATATACTGCAGTCTTTTACCAATCATAATGCAAGTTCTGCTGCTATCAGAGAAATAACCTCTGTGTAATTGTTACAATCTCTGTTTTAATTCCATTGCATTTTTATTTTCACTATAAAGCACATTGAATTGCCTCTATGTATGAATAGTGCAATATAAATAAAAACTTGCTAGGAGGAAAAAAGGCACAGTGAAGGCACAGTCACAAAAAGTATGTAAGGGGGTGTAGAGACATTCTATAGGCATTCCAGAGGCTGAGCTTTAGTGCACGGCACCCATGGCAGCCAATCACAGGGGGCACCCATGGCTGCCCAAGAAATGTATCTTATGTCTGAAAAAATAGCAAGCAGAATAAAGTTATATTATGATTAGTTTGCTACATACTATTTAGTTGACACTGAAGTGATAAACAATATTTTTTATGATTCCATAATGCATTTCTATGATCGACCAATTTGTGACCATGTGAGTGAAGCAAGCGTTGGCAGGGAAAGGTTCCCGAAAATGTGACTATTGTTTATGTCAGTGTGCGGTTTTTATGTGAAGTCCACGGGTGATTGTCAGTGAATCTGGCAACCCTGGGTATAACGTTGTATTTTGTCAAATCGTTTACTAAGGATTTGAAAGGTAGAAAATTAAGTAACAAAACCTAAAAAGGGAAAGTAGAAATATCTGCCAGTCAGAGGAAAGAAAAGCAATACGTTATAAAAATGTAATATATTAATGTGCCCTTCAGAAACATCTTTAGTAAAGTTGTTGAGCAGCAGAAGCAAATTGAGAAAATGGATAGATCTGACGTTACAATGACAGGAGCAACATCGCAGTTTATTGTGAATGATATTACAGTTATGATCCAGGTCCAAAAGCAGTTTGCAGCAATGTTTTATGTGCAGGTACATTTTGTTGTAGCCTAGTAACAAACTTCTGTTCATCATGGTACGTAAAACGTTTGTACATTTTTGGGAGAATAGTAATAAATATTTATATTATCTGCCTATATTTTAGTTGGGAAATCAGATAGCAAAACATCTGCAATGGGCGGATGTGGGGGCTCCGCGGCTAGGGTTAGCACCCATGGGAGAGAAGGCTAAGCTCTGCCACTGAGGCATTCTTATATTATTAGTTCTCTTTAAAAAAAGGTATGGCTTGACAGAATTTGTTTTGATATGATAAGCAGAGGTTTAGTGAAGGACCAACTATCAAAATTAAAATGATGAATAATTTGCCCTGTACAGAATTTGTTCATATCCATAGGACTGAAGCTAGCCCTGCTATATTACAGTATTACTATGTGTGGCTGTACACTAGTGTGTGTGTGTGTGTGTGTTGCAGAGGCTGGCAATGCTCCCGGAGTGAGACTGGGCAGTGCTGGGATAAAGTGGAATGGCCAGCTGCAGCGGCGATCAGAGGAAGCTGTAGCCCCAAAGGAAGAGCATCAGCAAACCCACAGGAACTACAAAACCCAACAGCATAACAACAGCACGACAACAGAACAACAACAACCGCACGACACATCATGACCCTACCAGCTTCCTTTTCTAATCCTGAATCAGCCTTTTGCCCCACTCTGTAGCTCTCTCTAAGATTGTCAGCTGAATTACTTACATTTGTGGATGGATGTGAAGAAAAAATAAAATAATTGTCACAGTATATCCAATGTATTGCTGGCCGATGGATCGTGGCCAAAACATGTAAACATTTTAGGTAGGTCTGAACTGTCTGGTATAGACAGGTTGAGTGCTTTAACTTATTTAGGGGACCCACATAATTCACATACGTTTGAGGTAATGAGATGAGGAAATTATGTAATCTCTATCCTACTTTCTAAAATATGACAACAGCTGTTTTGGTTTTTTAAAAGGCAAGGTCATCACAAAACAAAGGCATCCAAGATTGAGATGTAATTGAATTAAGGACTAGTTAAATAGTAAAGAGTATTATTTTGTTCAGCTGTCACGGTTTAAATCGGTCCCGTCTATTACAGTGGTGATTTAAACCTACATTCACCAACACAAACTCTCAACTTTGGATTTAAAACCAAACAATTAGACTGATGTTGAGGTGTGGACGTCTTTCAGGGGCCTGAAAACATGTATAAAAAATGTCATTTCAAAATGTTAAAACTAATAAGTACACTCATACTCCCCAAAGCTGAAAATCTGTACTTTAACATTAGTTTGTAATATAAAGCCAAAGAATAAAACGCATACTATTACTGAGTTAAATAAGAAGCAGATCAGTTCAGGGTGATGGAGACCACAATTAAAATTGAGTGGACAAAAGTATCTCTGGCTAATGAATGTTGAAAAGGAAACTACATACTTTGTTGTTTGCTCTCTATAAAGGCCCTTAAGGGGGGTTGATGAAAGGTTAGAATACAACCAGATGTGCACCTCCGTTTGCTCAAAGAGGGTGAGAGAAAAACAGGAGAGGACAAACGTTAAGCTAACCTATTTCAGGGCAAAAGAGCCTCTCTGTAGGTTTTGTTTCATTTTAAACACTACCAATGTGGCCAGCGTTGTAGATTACCCTGATTATTCACGAGGTTAAGTGAATAGGTGTTTTTTCCTAGTGGATAGGAAGTACCCTACCTGAATTCATTCAACAGAATCTTGGGTTTGACAAAGAAACTGGGTTTTGCAACTTAAATCTTGTTTGCTGAAACGAACAGACCCCAGAGCTCTGCTGGGCCTCACCTGCTTTAATGGCAGCAACATGAACTCCTCAGTCTTGGACACCTCCACAAAGTGCTGCAGGACGTACTTGTGCGCCGACTTGAGCAAGTCACTGCATGAGTGTGTGTCGGCAAACCCGCGGATGCCCAGGCAGTTGGATGGGTCTAGCTGGCTGAGGAGGAACTTACAGCAGGCATCCCTTACCCCATTGAGCTGCAGTAGGCTAGCTGCTGGCAGCAAAGTCTGGAAGTGGAAGAAAAAGCAGTGACAGAATGTGTTAAAACAAAATGCACAGAATGAAATAGTAAGATGTCGATTATAAGAGGATAGGAATATAATAGGATAGCAAATGAAGTAAAACATATGTACAAGGTCAGGTAACCACGAGATTCAATTTTTTTAAAGGTAGGGTGACCAGACGTCCCAGTTACAAGCTGGGTGTCTCGGGTCTTGGTTTCCGACATTCACTACCAAAATGTCCTGGTTTTCACCACAATAATAATAATAATAATAATAATAATAATAATAATAATAATAATAATAATGTAATGTTTCCACATACGAGTTGGAACCAAACAAACAACTGCGTAGAACTGCGGAGCAAAGCAACAATTCTCATCAAAGCTTAAAGCGCCCCCGCTCCACCAACCACAAGCACACATGATGACCAACATGCGTGTGTAAGCACATACATGTTCGCGTGCGTTTCCACAAGTGTCCGGGGGTTTGTTGCTGAAAACAAACCGTCTGAAAATAATGTTGACATCCTTCATGTCTTAGTCATGAAATTTTACCTCTAAATTTGTTTTAGCTAGAACGTATTCTGCTAATGAGTTCAGCTCACACAAAAAAATTGTTAGTTAATGAGTTTACATAAAGCCACCTGCCTAAATCATTGTTGCCAATGTTATCTATACTTTTTGAAAGAAAACACAATTAATGTATGACATTATTGTCCCATTTGCTAATAACTCGCTAGGCAGTTGCATTAGGAACACTTTTCAAATTGTGCCACTGCACAAAATGTTTACGCCCTTATGTTTACAAACGATTCTAGCAAGCTACAGCTGAAGTGATTGCTATCTGGCACCGAGGCAACTCCTCCATTTCTCAATACAGTAATGTTAACTCACTGCGGCAGAGAATGAGCTAGCTTCAAGCTTGGTGGCTGCTTGCTGATGATTTTCACAGCTAATGTAAAGGTTCAAGGTTTAAAAGGTTTATTTGTCATTTGCATTAACAAGTTGGTTTTCCGACTCCCGAAAAAGTAACAGTAATTATAATATAAAAATAAGAAAACACGGCTTATCAACAATAACACTATACAAAAAACATGCATCAATAATAATAGCTATACAACTGTAGTGCAATGTAAAAGTGACAGGTGTGCATGATATAATTGGCAGATGAGCATGATATAAAGTGACAGGTTTGCATGAGACTATGGATGGAAGGGAACAGGGGTTCCTGAATTAAGCAGCCTTACAGCCTGAGGAAAGAAACTGTCCCATAGCCTGTTAGTTGTGGACGGAATAGTCCTGTACCTTCTGCCTGACGGCAGCTTGGTAAACAGTCCATGGCATGGGTGGCTGGGATCAGTAATGATTTGTTTGCTCCTCCTCCTACACCTCTCTGTGTAGAGATCCTGCAGAGATGGCAGGTCAGACCTTGTGATGCGCTCTGCTGTTTTAATTACCCTCTGAAATGCTTTGTGGTCGAGGGTGGTGCAGCTGCCATAACAGGCGGTGACACAGCTCTTCAAAGGATACTCTTCATAGTGCATCTGTAGAAGTTGGTGAGTATCCTGGAATCTATGCCAATGTCTCCTTAATCGGTGTAGGAAGAGCCGTTTCCAGGCCTCCTTCAACACGATGTGAGAGTGATGAGACCAGGTCAAGTCATCGCTGATGTTGACACGAAGGAACCGGATGTTGTGAACTCTACTGCAGACCCATTTATGTGTATGGGGGCGTGGTCTCACTGCCACTGCTTCCTTTGATCAACAATCATCTACTTCGTTTTGCTGATATTGAGCTGGAGGTTGTTTTCCTGATACAACAATGTCAGTGACCTTACCTTGTCTCTATAGGCTGACTTTTCGTTGTCAGAGATCAGGCCTATGATGGTGGTGTCATCAGCAAACTTAATGAAGGTGTTGGAGACGTGGGTTGCCAGGCAGTCCCAGTGGCTGCCAACACTAGAGAATGCACTTCGATATACTATCCAACTGGACCCTCTAGGGACAATGTGAAGAGAGCAATAGTACATGCTCAAAAGCTGATAGGCTAGAAAAGGCCCTATCAGCCCAGATACAGCAGCAATCCAATATACTGGCTGCACTCTAGAGTGTAAAAAACATAGCCGGACAAGGGCTGCTAGATTTACCCCCTTCACTAAATACTCTGACATGATTACTTCGCTAGGCATAATAGTCAGAAAAGTTCACCATCTTCTAGCTCAAGACAACTTGGCAAAATAACCCTAACCCAGTACTGTACGAGACAATCTTTAGGAATATGCTAAAGAGTAAGAGTTCTTCTTAAATTGCTGGGAATATACATATTTCCCCCTACGATGTGCACATATGAAGTGTCCGTTTAGTGGGAACTGGGCCGTGTTTAAGGTGCAGCCATACATAAATAAAGCAAGTCCTTTCTCCGTACCTGTACATTGCCCTCTCCCACCACAATCTCCGCTGTATAGGCATACTGAACCAGCTGCTCCAGCGCCTGGGAGTCAATGTCATGCAGGGTCACATGGGTCTGCCGACTCTCCGACATCTCATCTGCAAGACCGGAGACAAGAGTTTTCCACATAATAAAGTTGAGCCAACTTGTGTCCGTGCAGACAAACCACACAACTGTCAAACAATGCAATAATCAATTCATGCTTGATGTATAAAATGTTAATTAATATTAATTAACAGCCACGAAAAGAAACTGTTAATTTACAACTAAATCAAAATATTTAAAAATCTATTTCTGTCCTAATTGAAAATGGGGATATTGAAAACAAGGTCTGATGTGAAATCATTTTGACCCTTATGAGATATATTTGAATGTATTCTAATAGCTGAAATATAGTTGGCCTTGTTTAGCTCCATATGAACTACCATTAAAAAAGTAAAAGGCTACCAATAATTAAAGACCTACCTGTACATGAAGTGCATAGTTTGTCTAGGGGCACAGCATTAACATTTGAACACAAATTAATATAAGGCAGTAAATAGATCATGTAGACCTAAGGAGCATTCATGGTGTGTTTGATCTATGATTTTCACTGAGAATCTTTTGGAAATGCAGATTTCTGGATCAATGCAGCACTTGCGGTCCAGTATGACCTGAGAGTAGAGAGCTGATGTGTTGAAGACTTGAAAACGGACAAGAACAACTCACTTTCAGACCATATTTGGAAAAGCAGAAACGATGTGTACCTTAGCCTGTCCAGGTTTTATTATCTAGCTGAAATCGATAGTATTAGAAAAACACCACGTTTCCTTATTTCTCGATTACTCAAGAGGTGTACTTTATCCTTTTAGTCTGACATTCACTTTGCACATTTGCACTTGAGCAGAGCCGTCATTCGATCAAGCAGAGAAACATATAGGAAACTGTCAGAGGTTGTATTTTGCTAAAATCTATTTCAAATATATGGCCTGACATTACAAATCAAGAGTCGGAACTCCAGCCCATCCAAATACAACGCAACTCTATTGTCACATTCAGCAGGAATTTGAGGAACCTGTCTAGGGAGGAAGTCAGTGATGTTAGAAGTGTTGACCTGAAAGTACGCAGATGAAGAGCATTCAGACGGATACCTACTTGTAAACATGGCGTGGAAGTAGGGACTGCATGAGGCCAGCACCACCTTGTGAGCCTTGATCTCCTTATTGGAGACATGCAGCACAATGTCACAGAGCAGGCCGCGCTGGCGCATCCTGTTCATGGACACAAACGAGTCGTGGTAGTGGCGCTTGGAGTTGTGCGAGATGCTGTGGCCGTCGCGGTTCAGGAGCTGCATGCCCCCCTCCATCATGGTGCCACCTGAGCCTCACTCGGGGGGACTGTGACACACAAGGCAAGCTGTTGGTTTGTTTCATACAAATACAACACCAATTACCTTACCACAAATACATTTGCTGCCTGGCTGAGTGATTTTGTCCTTTCTAAGAAGAATAGTGACCGCAACTCAAGTTATGTTAGGGACATTGGTCATATACAAGGAGGCCCCATACAACACATTGCAATAAAACAATACGATTTACATGGAGACTTTTAGGATTGTTGATTTTCACCAAACGTGTTTATTAGGATCTCTTAATAAAGATAGTGATATCCCTTCATTACTAAAATACCGTACAACATTTACAGACATATTGATAAGTCAGTTCAGGAAAGAAGACAATGCAAATAATAAACATAAAACGTAGCAAGCATTGATCGAAGGCAACACAGGTGGCTTTAGGATTAAACATTTTTTTGAGTTACTTTAAAAAAGGTATGATTTAAGACATGTTTTCAACATAGGCAGAGATTCTGTTATCCTAGCCTAAATGTGAAGCTGGTTCCAGAATGGCTTTATAGCGGATTAGAGCTTCAACTTGAAGCCAATGGATATTCCCAGGAGTGGGATGACATTGGAGAACTTCCGAAGGTTGAACGCTAGTATAATGCGACAATGAAACAGACCATCTGAAGAAAAAAAATGTAAACTACTTAAGTATATTTGAACTTATAACACTATATACAGTATTATATGGAATAATCCAGATTGCTTTACCTTCTCCACATTTTTGCTGAGTTGTATATGCATAAAATGCGTATTTGATTACATGTATTTTTGCATCAATCGACGCACAATACCTCAAAGACAAAGTGAAAACAAGGTATTAGAAATGTCTGACACGTTTTAGAAAATGTAAAGCAGAAATATTTTGTGTACATAAATACCCTTTAGCATGACACTCCACATTGGGCTAATCCTTAAAATGTGTCTAGAAATGTCTCTAGAGTCCACGTGGCAAATTCAATCTTTCAGACATGATTTAAAAAAGGCACACACCGGTCTAGATAAGGTCCCACACATCACAGTGCATGTCAGCACTCAACTACACAAACTGCTTTGCTCAAATTTTTTGAAAACCTCCTGAGGAGTTTTATTTTCTCTTCTTCGCCCCAGCAACTTTCCCAGATAAAAATGTTTGTCTTGAAGAAAACTAACAGCCTTGAGCAAGAGGGGAACGTGCAGGTGCAACAACACTCCTATGCTGCTGCTGCTTATTTCATGGCAAAGCTTGCAATTAAAAGAACAAATACAGATGGTGTACATAGTCATGACGTCTATCTGCCAACCTTGTGGGGATCTTCAATGTATGTTTTACACCAAAGCCTGCATCAGATAGAACAACATAATTTGGCAGATACTGTTAGTTCTGGCATTTTAAGCTAATAATGTCTAAACATGGGTGGCATATGGTAAATAGTATTTTTTGGTAAGTGAATGAGAGGAAAAACCTGTCTGTCAAGCATACATTCAAACTCTATTTAAAGACACTAAAATGTGGGAATATGTTAATAAAATGGATCCATCACCATCGTTTAATCGCTACAGAGGGACATGACAGGCATGTTAAGCTTAGCCACTGCTAAAAAACGGGCACTTGTAGCAATACATGGTTATAAATGTATACTCTAAATAAATATTTCTCTATTTGTTGATTACTTTCTCTATAACTGTAACCCAAGCCAGTATCCTAGCACATTTTATTACATTTATCCGATGGATATAGAATCAGTGTGATCCTCTAGGACACCCAACGTTAATGTTAGGCCTGTTTCACTCCATGCTTTTAATTCCAACCCCCTAATCAGGGCCTTTAGACCTGGGACACCAGGTGGATGCCATTAATGAGGTGGTAAAACAAAACACAGCATGCTCCAGACCTTGTAATGTAAGCATTGAACTCCCTGCACTAGCACATCCTTGAGACTAGCCTTGACCCATCTCCACGATTCATTATCCTGTGGGTCTAAAAGGCCTTGAAAAGGGTACCCAAGACCCAACAACTGATCTCTACATCTGTCAATTTTATAACAACCTAATAAGATGATCAGAACACGATGATAACAAACACATTTTTTACATATTCCTGATGTACTATAAACTCATCCTCAGACGATGCTTGATTTAGATGTGCATGATTTGACAGAGAGCCGCATGCTTAACAAGAGAATATATTCAATGGTCAATTCACCTGTCAGAGCAATGAACACAGGCCAGCAGTGCTGTTGCGCAGCTTTTAATTGCCAGAGGAAAAATAGCAGTTGCACTCAACCACATCTGTAGTCAAGTCATGTACCTAATGCCACAGATTCATGGAGATTTTTTGTGATTACATAACATATTAGCTAATTACTCAGCTGCATTAACTCAACAATGTAGCAAGTGCTTAAGAGAAAAAATAACATACCATAGAGCACAGAAAAACGCTCCAGCACACTACATCTGCACACTGTCTGGGTAGGTACATTAACCATGTCCAGTGGATGTTTTAAATTAAGGAGATAAATGTTTTGTTGTTGTATGGTTTAACATAACACGTAGCCGATTAACAAGACTATTCACTCGAATATCAGTCTGGGCTTTGGTAGAATTTTGTGTGAGATACAGAACTGGAGTGCTCTGTGAGAGGATCTGCCAAATCACCAGTAGAGCTTTGGATATAAGCAAAAAAAGATTTCATTAGCGGTAGCCTACTCTGAATAACAATGTGAAGTAAAGTTAATGTAATATTATTAGTAAAGGAGTATCCAGAGAAATCAGCACATTTTCTGTAGTTATGCACACACGTATTAACTGTGACTTCCGCTTTCATTGTTTAAAACATTTTGGCTAGCATAAAATCCAAATGGTTGGTGTATTTTTTAACAACCCAAACGTTCATTTAACCCCGGTAGTATCCTGAGTGATAATCAATGCAAATTTGATTATATCTAGCGACCCCTCCATTTCTTTTTGGAAAAAAAACAATGTGACGTGTAACAGTCTAGATTGTGCCTTTGTTTTGCTTATCTTGTTCTGTGTGACAGTACTGAGCTTTGCACCAGCTTGTATTGCAAAGAAACTGCCACTTACAACTACTGCCATTTTACCATGAAACTATTTATTAATTAGTTGCAGGTATGTTTACATAACCCTTTCCAGAACTACACTGCACATTTTGATCTCAATTAGAAAATATATTACATTTGTCGATATCAGTGAAATTACATTATAGTAATAAATTTTTTCTCCATTCTTAAATATGCACTATTGAATATGTACAAATACTGAAGGTGAGAAACATGGGTGATATCAAGAGAGGCAAAAATGTTGTCTTCCTTACACAGAGATGTTAATTTTGGAAATAGGTTAATACGCTTAATGTCCTGTTTATTATTTTGCTTTCAGAAAGGCCTGAATTATTATGGACATGGATTCTACAAGGTGTTCAAAACTGGAAAGTTAGTCTATGCCAACACAATGGCAACACTCAGTTGCCGCAGATTGGACGGCAGTACTTATTATTGCAGTATTATTGCTGCAAACAAGCCATTCCTCGCATCCCAAAGATGCTCTAATGTGTTGAGGTCTGGGGACTTCACAGGTCACAAGTACACTGAACAGGGGTTTGTCAGACCAGGCCATTAGATACATAGCAAAAGAAAGATATCACATATGCCACATAAGCTAACAAGGTATATTCGCCAAAACACATTACAGAAGAAAAAATATCACTTTGGCTAGCTATTGAACTAGCCCACTACAGTACCTTAACAAATATCTTAGGTCACCTTTTTTGCTTGTACCTGGTTCTGTTGTTTTTCCCTCAACCTACATTTTGTCTCTCAAAGACCCCATTTTTGTTGGGTTTGAAGGCATATATGCTGGCATGAGCCTTAACTGTAATATTAGCTAAGCTCCACTAGAAAATACATCTACTCTGGTAGTGTCTGTCTGCCAATGAACTTTTACCAGAACTTGTCATTGATCATAAATCACTCATCTGAGCTACACACAATCCGTCTGAGATATCAGACCCAAGAGCAAAAAGGATAGCCAATGAATACAGCAGTATTTGTATTACATTACCACTAAAAGAGTTATTTTAACTTCAATCATTGACAAAAAATCATGTTAACCTCACCCCCATCTACATAAGACATACACATCGTCTATGCATATACAGAAATCATTTTAAAATGCCCAATGACTTGCGTCTGGCTGTTTTGCACAATGACTGCAAATGTTAGCATAGCCTTCAGTTTTTGAAAGAACCTATGTTTAACTACTACTTTATTTAATAATAAACCTATTTGAAACCAAAATAATATTCAAAATATCGTATTCTTTACATTCAAAGTTGCCAGCAACAATAAATAAGAATAGATTGTTGTCACTGCAGTGACAAGGGCAGTAGAAGACTGACTGTATTCATGGCCATGGCACTAAACACACACAAACCTATTCCCGTATGCACTTTACGATACCTTTCAATTTTCTGACTCATTTAGCGCTGTGAATGGCTTCCAGGCATACTGTTGCAATTTACATTTTGTCCAGTTTACCGTTGTGACCATCTTTTGTTCCTTTTATCAAAAGGCATTGGCATTACAACTTCCTGCTTGAGCATGCTTCTTTTCATTTATATTCTTAAATTGCCTATATGGTACAGCACCCCAACCCAGAAACAAAACGTTACACAGTATCATCATCACCGAGAAAAATAATGTCAGAAAATACTAATTACCAGTGACAAACGTTGCGGTTTCGTTGTACGCACGACACCGCCTCTTTTTACTGAAACGATGGGGAATGTGAAAAGAGCATCAGACACTTCCAGCTTGATAATCTCTAATGTCTGACTCGGTTCACATTTGTGAAGAGCAATAAAAGCGTAAGTCTGCCTTATCCCATATTTGTGCAGACCAGAGCTATAAAAACATAGCATATGAAAAAAAGCCTCTTTCAATCCTGTTGTTGACGTAAATGCAAACTGCATGAGCAATGACATCACATTTTAAGGTAGACCTGCAACTGTGATGCTGACTACTAACTTTCTCGTATATAATTACAAATTGGCTGGGGTGAATACTGTTTGACTGCTGTTACTTACTGTGACATTGTTAAGCGCGCTTATGATTCACAAACATATGTTAAAGAAAATGCTATAATCTATACCACCTTAAATCGCTAGTACAGTCTGCAACCGCAGACACTACGGTCCCAGAAAAGATGTACTTCAAGAACGCGCATATCCCAAAACATAACCTGCAGCAAAGGATTGATCATCTGTCTAGACAAACATATCAATGAACATTACAATTTCTAAACTGAAAAATGACACTATCAGAACTTCTTATAACTAGACACCAGCCGGTGTATAACTAGAGATCCTTCTAAATTACACTGTGACACATCAAATGTTCATAACGTTGAGGATTTAGCTAGCGTATAGCTAGGTGGCTGACTAGCTGGAAATCAAGACTCACCAGTAGTCACCCGTGTAGCAATGACAGCACAATCGTCTTATGCTTATAGGTTTCTTGATAGAGTCCACGTTTGCAATGTAAAAAAATAGATGAATTGATAACTATGTGTATCGTATCCAATCACCGCTGTGCATCGCTACACAAACCACAATTTACTGACAACCTTAAAATTCTGTCGTTACTCCTTCTAGACTGTGTATTTGAAAATAATAGATTGTATCTTGCATGAACACAGAGCAGTGGGCCACATGTTTAGCTACTGCACATGATACCGATTAATAAGCTGAATACAATACATTTTGAACCGGCTGAGTATAACAACTGAATCGACTGGGGTGTATTCATTACAACGTCATAAACGTTCTTCAACACAATAAAACAAGGCGGGACCCTACCAACATTCTGTCCAATTAAAAAAAAGTTTAATGCCAGTTCCTTTATATTGGTTTCTGTTGAAGAAACGTTTCCCAACGTCACACATAACTCCAGATTGGTCACGTTCATTGTCGTCCTTCTTTTGTTGTCACGCTCCACAGACAATCGGCTTCACACTGAACTAGCAAATGCTGCGTTCGTGTGCATTTTGAGGCTCATATCCCTTACATTTTGCAAACCCGTTTTTACAATTGCAACCTATATATCAGTATGGATCATGTAGTGTACAGTATGTTAGTCTCTTTTTCAATTTTTATTTGCCAAAACAAAGGATACAACATTTTTACATTCCATAGGCAACAATAACATAAATGGAGACAGGAAACCGTACAAATAAAGTAATTCAAATAAGTATACGGTGTCAACACACACAGTAAATTGACAAGTGTACTGTCGTATTTAAATACATATCAGATGGGGAAGTGAGGCCGATTGAATTGCACAGTAGTAGTAAGGTAACAGAGTCTTAAAAGCTCTCATCCTGAGCGACAGTTACTGGATACATTTTAAGCTTGCTAAAACAAACTATTAATTGGTTATTGTGAGTGTTTGAAGGAAAACAATTGAAAAAATCAACACAGCAAGTTGTTTACAAAGGTGTTGAGTTGTTATTTTGAGGTCCTCAGAACATACAAACTTCTCTGTCAAACAATAACTGGTTGTCTGGGGTTGCGGGGTCTTTGAACAGCAAGCACTGCTCAACTACTTATCATTGCTGTAGGCTTTCTTCAGGCGCTGGTTTGTATAGGTTACCTGGATGGTTATGAGCTTGACCCCAGTGATGTACTATATCCATAGGTTGAAATCCCGGGGGGGAGAGTACAGGACCCCCTTCCCCATCCTGGGGAAAACTATGATTTGTTTTGTTTACTATATAAATGAAAGCACTTGTGCTGAATATAGACACTTAATACCAGGTTTAAGTTAAAACAAATATTGTGACACCCCCACCCTTTGCCTCACAGTGGTTTGATCCACTGCCTCCAAGCCCTCATAAGTGGCACATCCCGCAGGTACTAATGATGGGCATTCAGGCTCTTTTCAGTGAGCTAGGTGGTTTAGCGCAGCTCATCAAAAAGAGCTGGCTATTCTGGTTCCCAAATGACTCTTGCATTTTTTTCTTTAAGGCAAGCAGTTTGCAATTGTTTGGCTATGATTGATGTTAAAACAATCCTAATTAAATTATTAAACGAAATCATACTGTACCTTAACCACAATGTACTTATAATGCATTGGTTTGTTATAAAAAAGAAATATATAAAACATGTGTGTTTAAATTGAGTTGTTAATGTATATAAAAAAGTGCATATAAATCTAACCATTCAAAACAAATAGAATCTGAGCAGCATAATTACATTGCTTTTGGACCTGTGAACTTTGTGACCGGGTGTCCCAAAGAAAGGATACACCTTTTTGAGAGGCAACTTGGACTTTAGGGAGCCCTGGCCTGACACTACACCGTCTTCACAAACCGACTACTGGGCCTTGCAGTGATGTTAGCCTTTGCTGTCATCTCCTTTCTGCCTTTTGTCTGTGCTAGGACGACTGGTATGTTAGAATTTTCCCCCATAATGTAAATTCAGCATTATCGCTCTGGCGCTGCAATCTAGCCAATATGCTTTTGTGCGGCGCTACATCAAAATGTATTGCTGGAACGACCCCACAGACTAACACAGTTGCATTGTGGGAACCGATTTAGGAGTCACGTTTAAGATCCAGCATGGCAGGAAAACAGAAAATCAAAAGGTACATTTCTCGCAGTGAATTATAGGTTGTAATAGCGAACTTATGTGCTATATAAGTTACAAAACGGCGTATGTAGGTATTATACATGTGAAGTGTTATGTTCTGTGTATTAATTTCCTATGATTTATAAAAGTTAAGTTGTCAACAAAATAATCAACACTAGCAATATCTTAAATCGCCCTTGCTGCCTCCAGAGTAATTTGGTTATAGCTAGCTCGCTAACCAACCATGTGATCGTAATCTTAAATGTTCTCCCTGTTTAGTTTGATTTAGAAGGATTTATAGGAATGTAACCTGATCTCATCAAATAGTTGTTTATGTGCTAGCCGATGAAATTCAACAAATTGCTTTCATAGTTTACTATAATGTAACTAACGCGTTGTCACTAAAGGGCTGTTACTAAAGGGCAGTTGTGTTGTGGTTGGTTTACATTTTTAATTATTGTATGTTTGTTAATGTAGTTCTATATCGTTTCTATTTTGCAGGAAGTTGGAGGACTTAAGTGTAGACGAGTTCCTGTTATCTGGCTTTGACTCAGCAGGTGAGGACGATTCTGAAGATGATTTTCCTAGCAAGAATGGTCAGAAGTCGAAGAAGAAACTAGTAAAATCCACATCTCAAGAAAAGTAAGTTCAGTCTCACTTCTTCAGTCAGTGAAGTTTTCTACTTTGCCCTCAGATACTTTTTGTCTGTACTTGGCCTAACATAGAATGTTTGATGTTGTAAATACATTTTCACACATTTTCTATTTGCAGGGGTGATGATAAAAAGAAAGGCAAAGCTTCACAGCACAAAGACTCACTGTCTAGGTTAAAAAGCAAAGATCCAGAGTTTTATAAGTTCCTGCAGCAGAATGATCAGACCCTGCTCAACTTTGATGACACAGACAGCTCGGAGGATGATGAGGAGAAAAAATATCACACCCTTCCCAGTAAACTGGAGGTATTGGAGCTTTGACTTGTATTTCTGTTTAAACATTTGATATTTCATTATAAAGTGAGAATGCAAATGGGATTAATGTTTCTGTTATACAAGCGTATGCATTTTTTTTTTGCACCGTGTCATTGACTGTAATGTAATTTTTGACTAGGAGGACAGCTCTGATGAAGAACAAGAAGAGTCCAATAAGAAATCCAGGAAAACTGCAGAGGTTATCAAAGTAACTGATAAAATGGTTGATGAATGGAGAAGGGCAATCAAGGTAACACTTTAAAATATTTTATGAACTGACTAGTTATTTGCAGGCTATCCACCCTGCTTAACCCTCCACCAGAGGAAAAAGGACACATACACGATACTGACTCCTGTTTCAGGATGGCCCTTATGGCTAATCAACAGTTGACATGGGTATTTTCACTCAAACAACAAAATTAGATTTTTTATTTTCTCAACCTTCTGGGAAACTACCTTCCCCTGAGTGTCATGGCAGGGCACCGTATCTAAATGTTTTATGACATAAATGGACTAATTGTTGAGCGTTGTTTTTGCCGGACCGCGTAAGTGGTGCCGGCTAAGAAGAGCAAATGTCACTGACTGACTGACTGACTGACTGACTGACTACCTAACCCATGTTAAATAGCGTAGTGGTTAGAGAAGTGGACTTGTGAACTAGAGGTCCCGAGTTCGTGTCTCCTCGCAGGTGAAGCGATGTACGCGTTAAGCCTTAACTGAAACTGTATATGGTAATATTGCGACTGTTTCTGGCATAGAGAAGTTCATCTTCAGTCTTGCAGTTCTTATGATTATTTTGAGGAAGTTAATAGATACTAGTAAGCCTATTTCTGGCTTAATAAGCTGTTAAAACGGCCCGTGGCAAAAGCAATATAGTTCATAGACGCTATGGTCGGGGTATTAATAACAACCGTTAGTCAGTTTAACGCAATCCTCAATGGAGTCTATCGACTGTTGTTACATGTAATGCCATGGCGTAGTGGTTAAAAACCATGTGGAGTACCCAAATTTGAATCTTTTGAGAGCAACAACTTTTTATTATTTCCGGTAGATTCCATGATTCTCTTGTCTTTTCTCTTGATAAAAAAGTCAGTTATCGTTGCCTTTAATGATAGTTACTGTATAAATGTCATTCATGAATGAATGAAAAAATTACATGGTTTTGCTATGAAAGATTTCTTTTTTTCTTATGCCATGAAATGAAACGGCTTTGGCAAACTTGCAATTGCTCAATTCGTTCATGTTGCAAAAACAAATGCTTATAGTTTTAATAACTTTCTTTTGACTTTTCCAGTTAGTCAGTAGATTTTGGTAAAGCTTATTACTGGCAAATACGCTGTTAATACAGCCAGTGGCAAATGGCATACATAGACGCTATTTGTGGTTGAGGTAAACTTAGTAATAAACATTGGTCAGTTTAACTGTATCGATATCATTCATGAATGGCCAATTAATTATTAAAACGGCCAGTGGCAAAAGAGGATTTGTTCAGGATATACAGATGCCAGGTGTCAGTATAGACAAGATGCTATACTGACAGGCAGCACGTGTACAGGTCTGTGGTGTAGTGGTTAATGACAGTCTTTCAAGTGGGTGACCCGGTTCGAATCTGGTGATGACAACTCTTTCCATTGCGGGCCGGATGAACTAGGCTTGCCTGGTTATACAATGTTTAAAAAGTTTTTACAGTTACCATAGTAATTACAAGTTTGCAAATATATTTAGATGTGTGCAAATATTGTTCTAACCACAAAAGTAATTCAAAGTTTGCTAATATATATTTTTTTACACGTTTTTGTAAAATCAACCTTATTTCCAAAGATAAAAAAAACGTATGTAGCTGTTTTACTTATATACATAACGTTCACCCCATTTTGGAAGTATGCATCCCTGCATGCTATTAGGGTAATACAGGCTACATCACAACCCCTTCTTGGGCAGTTAAAGAGTAGAGGTTTCCACGATTCTTCAAAAATCATTTATCATCACCTAAATAGTTTTTCTTTCATTCGTGAATGACATTGATACAATAACTATTGTTGTGCCATGAAATTAAGTATATTTGGCAGTGTAAAGTTTCTCTTATACCAACTCTCGGCAGATGTATTCCTCCGTGACTTAGTGGTTAAAGACACAGACTCTTACTTAGGAGACCCGGTTTGAATCCGGGGAGGGCCACAACATTCATTACTTAAAATTGCGGGCCGGCTGATCTAGTTTAGCATGTGTGTTCTGTATTTCTTGCAGAGTTTTTTTTGATCTGGTGTGGTTTTTATGTGTTTTTGGGCAGGAAAGTGTTGAAATGTCCTTTTTGCCTCCCGTCCATGTCTTTGTCCTCAGAATGAGCCGACTCCTCGCCTCTTCAGAGAGGTCACACAGGCCTTCAAGGCTGCTGTGGCGACCACAAAAGGAGGAGAGGGAGAACCGTGTCGATATAAAGTTGCAGAAAGTTCAGGTAGGGAACCTACCCTATGTGTGTGGAAGATCCTCTCTTTACAGGTCCTGGGACAATGGCTTAATTTGTGGTGCTTGTTCCAACAGTGTTCAACTCCCTGATCCTGTTCTGTATCCGAGATATTTACGTGGCTCTTCAGAGGATGCTGAACCTAAAGCCAGACAAAGATCAGAAGTAAGTGGATGCCTGGTCTCAATACTTTAAAACAAATGTGATTAATAAAAATGGCTAAATTAACAACCAAGACAATTTATATTTTTTAATTCCTCTCTTAATTTCCTCCACTTATTCAGGCCAGTGCTTCCGTCATCCAGTCCCAAATGGCCGAAGAACCAGGTAGACATTAGGATGTATCTCAGCGGGATTGTTCAGGTTTGTCCTTCTCCTTATTTCAACCTTCATTTATTTCCCCCAAGTATAAAACATGACATTTCCTTATCCAATTGTTAGTACAGAGAAATGCAAAGCAATCATTCTAGTCTAGACCAGAACCTTTGTAATACAAGGCTTGCACCTTGTTCTTTTCCTTTAGTTGTCGTTCTCCCAAATAACTAATATCGGGAGGCAAATAGTCATAAACTACTGAATCTCAGCCATGAACACAGTATATACATTTTACATGACCATTACATTGGAACATTATTCCTAACTCCACTTCATTCCTTTACTATTCTTTCAGTTATGTTAACAATGTTCTCCTGTACTGTGGATTGGCACTAGCAATTTTCTGTTGGGTCCAGTGGATGTCTTTCATCTGAGGGGAACAGGAACTGATTATGTAATTACTTGAAAAAGTTCCTTCTATGGAAATAAATCCAAAATATGACAATCCTGTCCATGATTATTATTCGAGCTTACCAGGATCAGTGTAATGGTGAGGGCTCTCTGTAAAAACACGTATAAAATATCTCTATTTAAGGAACAAACCATTGTAATTGCATACGGTTAACTCAGGAGACCTTTCCTTACCCTCCTGTCATGTCCATGCATGTTTTCCAATCAGCTGGCTTTGTTGGAAAGGATTTTCCAAATTGCTCAACAGAATCCAGCATGGATCAAAGGTGTTCTGTTCAATATTTCTGTATTAACAATGGGCCCCTCACCGGTATCACAAAATTATATATGAGTACATAGTTACAGAGTTCGGCTCTTAATGTTTTTGTTCTTCCTCTCTTGCTCCGGAATTTGATCAACAGTTTTATGTCCAGCTCTTCAGTAGTGCCAGTTATCTGGGCTGTGTTTATCATAGATAATGTGCAACTGCTCTTAGAACAATTAACTGGGCTGTGTTTGTTATTAACTGTGTACTAGTGCTTTTAACAACACTACAACTGCCCTGATCTAATTAGGTGATCCGCTTGTTCTAACAGATTATCTAACTGGTATGGACAAATAATCTATAAATCTGTATATTACTGGGGATACAAATGCCATTTCATAGCTTCATACATTTTCATTATGTTCAAAGATTAATTTCAATTTCGCTACTTGTATTTTACCTGAAAGGACTGTTTATTTTCTGGGCCAACTGATTATTTACTGGGTTGGTGAAGCTACTCATGTCCCTGTCTGCACTCTTTTATTGTGACTTCAGAAATGATGAGCTGCTCATTGGACAATTCAAAAGACAACTTCTTGCAACAATAAAAATAAAAATAGATGGGAACTGTTAATAAAAACAAAATCACAGGGTTAACATCTTGAACTTATTATTCGGTCAGGTTTTATTTTTTCAATGGTAAATGAATGCAGCTTTGTCTCTTTGGTCCCCAGCTCCTGTCCTGTCTCACCGAGGCCACCGTCATCGGTGCTGTCCTGAGGCATGCCAACCAGCTGGTGCCCTACTATCTGTGTAACCCCAAACAGTGTCGCCACCTGCTCAAGGTGAGCTCCACAGAGGTTTCCAGGGAAGCGCCTTGATTTGGGATGACCATACCGCACGATGGGCAATGAAGTGGAGTAACACAGATTCTCTCTGTAATGCATAGATGTTGTGGTTTAGTGTTGCCAGTGACCAGCCTATAGCGTTAAATAATGAATGGCTGATCTGTATGATGGGTGCATTGAGGCCCATACGAACTGGCCAATCATCGTCAAAACTACATTATTTTCATACATGGTACAGTAGGGCTGTTTTTTTATTTTGTTATTTGTACAGAACACTACACTCTTCTGTACTGGTAGCCTTTATATTGGTATCTAGGTGGTTCTCTGAAGCTATGGCTCACAGTCTACCGCTCACCTTTCTCTAGCAACTGATTAAGCAGTGGAGCACTGGAGAGGAGACGAACCGTGTGCTGGCTTTCCTGGCTCTCAACAAGATCTGCCGACTCAAGCAGGAAACCTACCTTAACTCCATTCTTAAGGTACATCCTCTATGTATTTCTCTCCTCCTGCGTGTGGGTAGGCCAGATGGTGTGTGTGAAGTATGCATAAGTAACCATTTATTTGTATTGTAGTTGGATTTTTCATTCTTTCTTAAAAGGCAGTGTATTTAGACAGTCAAAGGAGGAAAGCCTGCTTCAAGGAGGAAAGCCTGCTTCAAGGAGGAAAGCCTGCTTCGCTTAAGGCTATTGGCTGGATTGCTGGAACAGAATTGTCTCGAAATTAGCGGCAATTTTTTTAAAAATAAATTGTTATTTCACTGGCACTGAACTGTCTGTTGCTAAACAAATCTTAGAGGGCCTCATCCGCTTACACAACATGTTTATAGGGGACAAAACATCCAATCTAGCAGAGCTTTAACTGGAAAGCCCTAATCTTCCCAAACAGGAGACCTGAAGGATACAGCAGGGTCCTTAAGCTCTGGCTTGTTGTTTGTGTTTGCACCGAGCGGCACGCTACGGATACGTGTTCTGTTCCTCCCCTTTTATTTAAACCCTTTTCAAATGATCCATTTGCAAATTGCAGCACGTTTGGTACGTAGTTTTCTGATTTCAGTGTACCTAAATGTCCCTGCCGTATGTAATGCCTCTCAGGACCTCCAAAATGGACTGCTAACCCGCTTCATTGTCCCCTTTTCCCACAGCAAATGTACATTTCGTATGTGCAGAACTGCAAGTTCACATCGCCCACTGTTCTGCCCATGATCAACTTCATGCAACGGACGCTGACAGAGATGTACGCACTGGACACACAAGTTTCCTACCAGCACAGCTTCATCTACATCCGCCAGTTGGCCATCCACCTGAGGAACGCCATGACCATGAAGAAGAAGGTATGCATTTAGTCTCCGCCACAGCCAGCTCTGCACCAGACCCTGTCCCAGAGCAGAAGTGCTGATCTGGTGCCCTTTCATATTCATTAGGGAATTAATACTCCCAAACTCTAAGATGCTTTGTGAGTATGGGGACCCTGTTTGGTAGAAACTAGTAGATGTCCATTGGCTCAAAGGGGAGCAGGAAGTACAGATGTTTTTGACCATGTGCTCTGTCTTCTGTCATACGTCTTGGTCTGGTCAGCTACTTGTTGATCAATGCTGGTGTTAAATGTGATGTTTGTGACCCCTGCAGGAGACCTACCAGTCTGTGTACAACTGGCAGTTTGTCCACTGCCTGTACCTGTGGTGTCGCGTGCTCAGCACCCTGTACCCCAGCGACGTCCTGCAGCCCCTCATCTACCCACTGTGCCAAGTCATAGTGGGCACCATCAAGTGGGTCACACGCCGGGACCAGGGGCTTCATTTGGGAGCATATTCTTTAATTGGCTCTGATACTGTAGCACACACACACTACTAGCATATCACACAAAGACCAGGGGAAGCGAAGATTTCAATGTTTTTACTATTAGTGTTGGCATATATTGTCTTAATTGTGTCTCTCCGTGAGTGTGTCTCTCCGTGAGTGTGTTTGCATGCGTCTCCGCGTGTGTGTGTGTGTGTGTGTGCGTGCGACTCCGTGTGTGTGTGTGTGTGTGTGTGTGCGCGCGCGCGTGCGTCTCCGTGTGTGCGCGTGCGTCTCCGTGTGTGTGCGCGCGCGCGTGCGTCTCCGTGTGTGCGCGCGCGCGTGCGTCTCCGTGTGTGCGCGCGCGCGTGCGTCTCCGTGTGTGCGCGCGCGCGTGCGTCTCCGTGTGTGCGCGCGCGCGTGCGTCTCCGTGTGTGTGTGTGCGCGCGCGCGTGCGTCTCTCTGTGTGTGTGTGTGTGTGTGTGTGTGTGTGTGCACGTCTCCGTATGTGTGCTGTGCGCGTGCGTCTCTGTGTGTGTGTGTGTGTGTGCGCGCATCTCCGTGTGTGTGTGTGTGTGTGTGCGCGTGCGTCTACGTGTGTGTGTGCGCGCGTCTCTCTGCGCACATGTTATAGGCTTAATCTGTGGCTATGAAAGAGACCCAACATATGCACATTCCGTTCACCAGGAGGTGGCAGTGTTCACCACTGTTGTAAATATATTGGGTGTATTCTGCAGGCTGGTGCCCACATCACGCTACTACCCTCTGAGGATCCACTGTGTGAGAGCCCTCACCCTGCTGTCTGGCAGCACACACACCTTTGTGCCGGTTCTGCCCTTCCTGCTGGAGGTAAGATGCCCTGCCTGCTCTGCCATCCCTCCTCAATGAGTACCCTCCTAAAAACTAGGAGGCAGATGGTAAAGCTATATGTTTACAAGTATTTTATAAATGCTGAACAATGCTGAACTCATTGCATTTAACTACAAAATGCAATCTGCATTTCTTTTGCTCTAATTGGCCCCCAACCAGACTATGGTTCTGCGTTTTGACAGGCTAAAGAAGTACTCCTATCTGATTGGCACATTGACCAGAGCCATGTAAAGTGTTTGCTATTTTTGTCCTGTAAATATGACACAGGTGGTTAATGTGGTTTAGTGCACATGGTGTTATGTGCTGTGCTTCGAAAGGTCAGTGGAATATGTGCTTAAATGAAGTAGATTCCACGCGGTGAAGAAATAGTGAAGGCGTTAACAGTATCTAAAATATAAATGGAATTTAATGTTTATGTGTTACTAGCATTTACATTTAAGTCATTCATCAGACACTCCCATCTTGAGCGGCTTAGTAGTTGGTGAGTCTGGTGTCATACATTTTGGTGCTATTTTGGTGACACAAAAGGCTTCTACAGATACCCGGCCTAAAACTCCAAAGGGCAAGCAAATATAAAAAAACTCAAGCACAGTGGCTAGGAAAAACTCCCTAGTAGGGTTGGAACAGAGGAGACAGACTGAGGTGTGGCTAGTTCTCCTCGCACTTTGCCGGGTAGACAGGGCAATGGCGGCGGGAGTTGTCATGGAGAATTCCAAACAGAACCCAGACATTTTCACCATCACAACAGGATGGTAAATAATTAAAATCATATGAAATGGAAAGCAAGGAATTGTTATAGATGATTACCTCAATATTGAACTCACCAGCCTGACCGTATCTGTTGTTTCTTCATGGACGCACAGTATGGACATGTAGGCTATAATGGGAACTCTTTCATAATGTATGCTGATCATGTAGCATAGATAAAGGTTTCCACACTTTTGAGCTTTTAATAGAGGTTAATTAATTGATTGATATTTGTCTTTACGAGGAGTCTTACAAACCAAACCTATTATCGACAATCTCAACTAGGATACTTTAGCATTGCATTGATAAAAAAGAATCACCTTGGAGAATTGGTGATGTACAGCTCTGGAAAAAAGCTGTATGTACAATTTGTAAAGAAAACATGAGTGAGCAGGCAATACACTTAAAACACAACTCTTATTTCTTATGGGATTCACATTCAACTGTAGGTTGTAACAGAATGGCACCATAAAACAAAAAATGGCAACGCATAGACAACGCAAAAGTCTGCATACCCATAGTTCTTAATACTGGGTATTGCCCCCTTTAGCATCGATGTTTTGTGCAGAATAATGCAAATTGTCTGCCGGTATTTTCTGATAACATGCTGAATTTATCTTGCCATCAATATTTTGGTCTTTTCACTCCGACTTAGAGTATGCCAGAAGCTGTGAGGCGTGTCAAGGTGTTGTCGGGCAGATGTTAACAGGGCTTTTTTGTGGCTTTGGTACGGTAAAGGTTTCTTTCTGGCAACTCGAACATGCAGCTAATAATCGTTGTATTGTGCTCTTTGAAACAACCACACCGTCTTTCCAGAGCAGCCTGTATTTCTCCTGAGGTTACCTGTAGGTTTTTCTTCGTATCCCGGACAAATCTTCTGGCAGTTTTTTCTGATATCTTTCTTGTTCTACCTGTCCTTGACTTGGTATCAAGAAATCTCAGAATTTTCCACTTCTTAATTAATAAGTGATTGAACAGTACTGAACAGTAATGACTGACTCATTTGCATGATATTGGATATCTTTTTGTATCCATTTCCATCTTTATGAAGTTCCATTACATTGTTAAGCGTGTCTGTGAACAGTTCTTTTCTGCTCCCCACGGCTCAGGATCTAGCCTGCTCAGTGCATCTACATGAGAGCTAACAAACTGATTGCAATTTAAAAAGCCACTGGTTTGAGAAATTCACCTTTGCTGTTTTCATCTGTGTGTGTCACCTTGTGTGTCTGTAACAAGGCCAAACATTCAAGATTATGTAAACTTTTGATCAGGGCCATTTGGGTGATTTCTGTTATCATTATGATTTAATAAGGAGCCAAACAACTATGTGATAATAAATGGCTTCATATGATCACTATCCTTAAAATAAATCATGCCAACATTTCACAATTTCTGCCAGGGAAAGCAAACTGATGAGGACGACTGTATATCTGAAGTTAGTGAAAACCTACTGGAAGGTGGCTATTTATGAGTTTTTGAGTAGCTATGAATGGTTTACAAGAGTTTGGCAATAAGACCTATGGAAACCAACAGTGTGGGAGTGATGTAACGTTTTTTCAGTTGTCAGTGGAAAACACAGTCCAGTGTATCAAAGGCAGTTAGCTATGTCTCAACGGATAACTACAAAATAGGCTCAGAACCAGGAAGCGAAAGGTGTGTGTGTGTGTGCCTGTGTGTGTGTGTGCCTGTGTGTGTGTGTGCGCCTGTGTGTGTGTGTGTGTGCCTGTGTGTGTGTGTGCGCCTGTGTGTGTGTGTGTGTGCGCCTGTGTGTGTGTGCGCCTGTGTGTGTGTGCGCCTGTGTGTGTGTGCGCCTGTGTGTGTGTGTGCGCCTGTGTGTGTGTGTGCCTGTGTGTGTGCGCGTGCCTAATTTCTTTTCTGTGTGGGAATGGTCTGACCAGAGCGATAAAGACCAGGCTGGGGCTTATGCTGTGCTCCTAGCGTGCTTTGCAGACCACATCCTCTGGCTAAAGCACAGCCGTCCTCACCAACACACTCCAAGACCCCCTAGCAGCGCAGTGTTTATTTGTGACGCAGCCCATTTCCTCTTTTTTCTTTTACCCTCGTTAAAGGGGAAAGAGGTGCTGCTACTGTTTTAATTGGAGCAGCAGAAGCCCCCCCCCCCCCACGTGTTTAGGTGTGTGTGTTGCGGCGGGGGCCGGCTACCCCATAGGCAGGCAGGATGTGGTCTGCCGTGTGCGCTAGGAGCTGAGCGTAAACCACCGCCTCGTCTGGTCAGATAGTCCCCAGACACATGTGAGCCAGGCCATCATCGTGACCGCCTCACAAGGCCAAGCTGTTGCCTCCATTCTGACCTTCCTGAAACCTGCCTGAACCACACATCATAAACGTGTGTGTGTGTGTGTGTGTGTTTGCGCGCACCCTTCTCTAAGAGTGGTGTATGACGGTGTAGCTCCGTTTGTATATCTGGGCTGGTCCATGCCTTCCCTCTCCCCCCACAGACCGCCACCACATCCGTTGTTTTTACAGACAAACTGGGCCAGGAGTTCCCCACTTGCTCCTGTCTTTTGATTGCTCGCTCATGCACGCACATGTGTGCACACATTACTGGGTATTTTTTTTAGGCTCTGTCATTTGGCTGTGTTTACATTTAACATTCATTAGTGTCTATTGTCCAAATGTTTCACCATAATTATACTTCTGTGTGTTTTGGTTATTTCTGACAAATGTATTTTGTTCGTTGTTAATCCATTAGATCATTCATCAAGTGGACTTCAACAAGAAGCCTGGTCGAATGAGTTTGAAGCCCATCAAATTTGATGTTATTCTGAAGCTCAGCCACACCAACTTGCAGGAGAAGGCCTACAGGGTAAGTACTACTAGCATGCAGGCTAAATAACTAGCATTGTTATTAGAGGAGACTTAGGACTTTTTCATCTTTTCAGTTCACATGCTAAATATGCTTGTCAACACGGAGGAAGACTGGTCAAGTTCTGCTAGCATAGCCAGTAAGAAATATCCACCACAGGAGTAGGGTTTATAGATTGATTATGATATTGTATCATATTGATTAGGAGAAAGCATTTCCGAACTTGTAGACCTAGTTTGGTCCTGAAGTAGAGTGGTCAGAATTGTATTTTGTCATGGCATTTGACCTGTTGATACCTGAACCATCTCAATTAATTATCTGATTAGACAACCACTTATCAGTCCTTAAACATGCAGATTGTCTGTACTCCTCTGTTTTACAGAGTTATTTCTATGACCTTGTCTAGAGGAGTTAAAGGTCCCATTTCCACCATATAATAGTAGAACAGGTATTGGGGACAGATGTTATTTAAAATAGTGCACTTCATAAATGATTTGTTATTGTAGGTTTATTCCTTTCAGGAGATTGTCACCCTGATTATTGTGTTGCATGTTTTGGTCCCAGTTGTAGTGCAGCACCCCCTTTTCCTGACCTTGGTGGTGTGCTTTGCCACCCCTCTTTGCTTACTCTTCCCACATCCTACGTTATAGCCAAACTCTGACATTGCCCTGATCATCAAAAAGAATAGCTAGCTACCATGTTCCTCTTTTCTCATGTCCAATGAACAGGGAACAGCTTCCTGCCCCCTCAGGTCTGTTGTAGTGTCTTGACCTGGAATCAGTATGGAAGGGTGTGTTTGGGCTGTCAGAGGTGCTCCTCACTGGCCTTCGGGTGTTGGCATGACAATAGCGCCTACCCTCACAGTTAGTAGGATTGGATTTCATCCTTCCAGGGTTGTAGTCAGCCTAAAAATCCAATAACGTCAAAGTGCAATAATTAGAAAAATAATACATTATATCAAAATAAATACTAATTCTCTTCCTGTAACTGTATATTATACATGTTGTACAATTTCTTTTTCAACATTCAGATAATGGGGTATTAGAATTCTCAAAAACTGCAAAATATCTTAAATAATAAAACCATAGAACCCAGAAAAAACTGAGGAAAGGACAGTCAGCAGTAAAGCAATCTGCCAATAAGATTCTGAATGATTCTGCCTATAATCAGCCGATAACAATTGGTGGGTTATATTGGGACCGATATCAGTTGGAGTTGTTCTACTGTATTACTGTGTGCGTGTTCTTATAATGGGATGTAGTAGTAGTCTAAAGGCATCGCTCTAGTCTTGCTCTGGGTTTGCAGGTTTTCTCGCTGATTTGAAACCAACATTTCTATTGAATGTAAAAAATACCAGCTTATCATGTGTCTATGCCCAGGTGGGAACTGAGTGTTGTTGTATTTCTGTTTCAGGATGGGCTGATAGAGCAGATATATGACCTGATCCTTGAGTATTTCCACACTCAGGCCAGTTCCATCAGCTTCCCTGAGCTAGCCCTCCCCACCATCATCCAGGTAATGCCACCGAACGCCGCCGCGTGTAGCTGTAGTGTACTCAGCAAACCATTGCAGTGTTGACAGTAGAAATACTAAGCTAATGTGTAGTTCAGACAAGGTTGCTTTGGCTGGTTGTCATGTTCCAATCAGCTTAACCTAATGTACTTTTTCAACTGCGATGTATTTGTTTCTCTAGAAGTAGACGCTTACAGGCATTAGGCAGGTTCACCTCCATTATGTATTTTATTTCTATTTTTTGTATACCCTGTATGGCCCACCTCAAGGTTAATTGAAAGATCTCTGATAAGATGGAGGGTTGTAAAGGTAAACACACTGGTCCTGAACCACACGTATGATTCCACCGTGAACCTGAGTACATCATGAGGACGGCTTGTAGCCCAGGGGCCCCAACTAAGTTAAAACAGCCCGGCTAATAGGATGATTACAAAAAACGATTCTGCGTAATGCTTTCGAAAATAATTTGTTGGACCAAATCATAAGTCAGTTTCACCAATTGCCACCTGCGGGAGTGATTATATAGTACCCACCATAAAATCTCCCATTTTTAAATATCTTCATTTAATGCATTTCCCTCAGTCGGGGACAAATGTTGACTGATTGACGGGAGTGTGTCAGCTTGTGTGCCGTGTAGATAGTCTGTCAGCCTCACAGTACTATGTTCCCCTGAGCTGTAAGGTCGTGTATAGTGTAATACTTAAAAGCCACTGCCTTCCAGTGTAGCTTCCTGTCAGTGTTCGTCAGTACAAGTACCAGGGTAAAGAGTTAATGGTCCTACTAACGTGCCCTTGTTTTTACGGCACTTGTGACAGACCGCAGAGCTCATTTCCTGTCAAGGATGGCCAGCGGTGCATGGGAAGGCAGGAGGCATGGAGAAAGACGAGCGCCTCATGGTGCTGGGCTGGCCAATGGAGTCTGAATCTGCCTTCACCAAAGCAAAGCGTCACTAATGTCCTCTCCTGTTTCTCCACTATTCCAGTTCCAGTTTGGACTGTTTACATACACACCCCTGACACAGTCCAGAGGGACAAGACAAGCAGTAGACTAGATCATTATTTACAGTCTCTCCTTTTCTCCCCCCTCTCTCTTTCCTCCTCCATTGCTACCTCCTTTGCCCTCCTCTCTGCCGCTCCACAGCTGAAAGCGTTCCTGAAGGAATGCAAAGTGGCCAATTACTGCAAGCAGATCCGCCAGCTGCTGGAGAAGATACAGGAGAACAGCAGCCACATCACAGCCCGGAGACAGAGGGCCGCCTTTGGAGTGGCTGACGTGACCGCTGTGGTGTGTCTCTCTCTCTCTCTCTCTGTGTGTGTCTCTCTCTGTGTGTGTCTCTCTCTGTGTGTGTCTCTCTCTGTGTGTGTCTCTCTCTCTCTCTCTCTGTGTGTGTCTCTCTCTGTGTGTCTCTCTCTCTGTGTGTCTCTCTCTCTGTGTGTCTCTCTCTCTGTGTGTGTGTGTGTGTGTCTCTCTCTCTGTGTGTGTGTGTGTGTGTGTGTCTCTCTCTGTGTGTCTGTCTGTCTGTCTGTCTGTCTGTGCGTGCGTGTGTGTGTGTGTGTGTCTCTCTCTGTGTGCCTCTGTCTTTTTGTGCACCGGTCCTTGTCTCTCTCTGTCTGGGCTTCTGTACCTACCTCATTTAACCTATTCAGCAATAGAAACCCACCCCCGTCTTTCCCAGTCCCTGCCACCATCAGGCTCTACCTGCCCTTGACCCTTAACCCCCTGATGCCTCTAGCTTTGTCACACACCTAACCCTCGAGCAGTGAAACTGGAGTAGGAAGGGGAGGGAGGTTCTGGAGGAAACATTCCAATGTAAACACCGTGAAGCTAGTTAAAGGGCTGCTCTGTCGACCCTCGTAATAAGTCTGAACCAGGCCTCTGGCCCAACCACCACCTCTCTAGTGTGTGTTCAGATATGCTAATTCCTCTTTACCTACTATACCACCCACACTCTTCCTAGGCTGCATTGCTCCTCTAATTCTAGCATATACCTCATCCTGTGCCCATGGTTAATATATTAGGGCATTTAACAGTGAAATTAGATTCGGGAATGTCTCCATTTGTAATTTAGTGTGGTGTGTGCGCGCGGGGTGTGTGTGCGTGTGCGCGCACGGGGTGTGTGTGGGCGCGTGTGTGCGTGAAGTGACAGACAGTGTGGCACCAGGGGCAGCGCCTGTCTCCATGACTCCCAGCCCAGAGGAGACTGTCGCCATGGCATCCATCCCTGTACTGCACGGCACTGCAAGCCAGCCCCTGTTGCAGTGACCACCCCACACCCGCATATATATACACACACACACATCACAACGTGAGAGTTAGTCTAGTGTTTACTTTTGTGCTCAGCTGTGAAAAGGGAATACGACAGCACTGACCCACCGTCTTTAGATTTGACAGATTCTTAAAAATATATATATTCTAGTATGTGTGTATTTTCTGTTAGTGTACTGCTGTTAGTGTCAGTTACACCTGGCTACAACTAGCCTCTTTCTATACTATCACCATTTTGAGAAAAATGGCCCATCGCCCAGAGAACATTCTAGCAGATATCTTGCCCATAATCAGATAGCATTGTTTTGTCTGGGTTTAAAGTGTTTTTAAAAAAGACTTGGCTCTCTTCATGTCCTCTCCTCATTGCGTCGGAGCCTAGCCTAATAACCGCCACTGCAAATTGTCGTAAATGGGTTTAGCTAACCGACAAAGGAAGCTGTGGTCTATACGGGCTATTGGATTTGGAGGTCAGATAATCCTATTGGACCTGATCAATACCATCCGCAAAGACCTTTAGGGGAAGGGCTGGTGTAGATCCTCCAGTCTCCTCTTTTTGCCGTCAGTCTGCCTGTGCCTCCCTGCATGTCTGTTTGTGTGTGCCTTTGTCTGTCTGTCGCTCTGTGCCTTTGTCTGTCTGTCGCTCTGCGCCCCTGTCTGTCTGTCGCTCTGCGCCCCTGTCTGTCTGTCGCTCTGCGCCCCTGTCTGTCTGTCGCTCTGCGCCCCTGTCTGTCTGTCGCTCTGCACCCCTGTCTGTCAGTCGCTCTGCGCTTCGCCTGTCAGTCGCTCTGCGCCTCGCCTGTCAGTCGCTCTGCGCCTCGCCTGTCAGTCGCTCTGCGCCTCGCCTGTCTGTCACTCTGCGCCTCATCTGTCTGTCGCTCTGCGCCTCGCCTGTCTGCCGCTCTGCGCCCCGTCTCTGTCGCTCTCCGCCCCGTCTGTCTGTCGCTCTGCTCGCCGTCTGTGTCTCTCTGCGTGCCTGTCTGTCTGTCTGTCTGTCGCTCTGTGAGCTTCTGTGGTGATACAAATGATAGTAAGTGTGTGTGTGTGTGTGTGTGTGTGTGTGTGTGTGTGTGTGTGTGTGTGTGTGTGTGTG